>CABHPP010125783.1:11083-33507 GCA_902168425.1 Peromyscus attwateri | reverse complement strand
CAGGCCGCTGCACCGACCTGGCATTTCCAGGAGTTCAGGAAATCCAAACTCTGGTTCTCGGGGTTTGATTGTGGGAAAGGACTTTATCCTCTGAGCCATCTCTCCAGCCCTGGGTTGTTTTATTTTTGAGGTACAGGGAATTGAACCCAGGGTCTCCCACACTCCCAGCAAGGGTTTTACCCCTAAGCTATAGCCTCAGCCTCCTGAGTAGCTGGGATTTTAGAGAGCGGTGCTTCCAGGCCGGGCCAGAGGCTTGTTTTCCAACCCTGAGCAGAGGCACAGGGGGAGGAGGGAAGGAAAGGGAGGGGAGGGAAGAGCACAGCATGGACTTCTGATGGCCTGGGGTAGCCTCCAGCCCTCACACTTCATCAACCCCAGGCCCCAGCTCACATCCCACAGGAAAGGGTGGGAGCTGCCACCTCCTGCCTGACCAGCCTGTGAGTCTGGGGCAACCTGAGCAACTGGGCACATAGGGAACAGCTTCAAAGGCAACCCAGACCAGAGAGACGCCGTTCTGACCCTCGGGGACCGGCTGCACTCCTCCTATGTAGGGGGTCACTGAAGTGGGAGGGTGGGGAGACAGGAAGAGGATGTGTAGCCAAGGCAAGTGTCGGGAGGGGACATCAGAAAAGTCCTTGGGCCGTGCTGGGTTCTGACTGCACACAGCCCTGTCTCTGCCTGCTCACCTGTCTCTGACGATGCTCTCTCCTCTTCTGTCTCTCTTCCCCAGCCTCTCTCCTCCTCTCCTATCCCTCTGCAGCGCAAGCTTTGCCTTAGCTGGCATGCCACCTGTTCCCTTGGCTGGAGTGGGACCAAGGGACTGAGCCCCTCTGCACCCCAGGCTCTCATCCATCAAGGCTCTCATCTCGGAGCCTTGCCTGTGCCCACTCTGTTTTGTTCTTTGGTTTCTTGGTCACCCATCAGGCTCCCCAGCTTTCCTACATGAAAGCTCCCAGCAAAACCACCTTTCACGTCCTTCAGAACCTTTCTACCCGTCTATCCAGCAGACTTCCCAGGACAGGCGCAGAGCTCTCGGGGGGTGTTTGTCAGTCACAGTCACCCCACATGCCCACAGATCTCCTCTCCTCTTGCTCTGCAGGCACTTCTGAGTCCCTACTGTACGCCAGGATCACACTTGACACAGGCCCACATCGGCCCTTGTGTGCCCCACAAACACCTCATGAGACAAACAGGAACACTAGCAAAACAGGAAACCAAAGCTCAAGGGGAGCGTGGCCTGTCCGGTGTCACACTGCAGGGGAGTTACAGCTCAGGCCTCCCCAGAGCGTACGCCACCACTACCTCCAACAGAAGAGGGGCACAGGAGAGCTCCCCACTGCTGCCCCTTGTACCCCCCAAGTCCTGCCCACCTATCCACACATGCTCCCCTATAAAGGCCTGGGTACCACCCCTCTGGCTCTCCTAGGGGCCATCAGACTCAAGCCCACCCAAGGCTTTGGGTCAAGAAGACACAGCCAGGAGCCTTGGGGACCATGTATCTGGATCTCACTCTGGCCATGAATGCCTGGGAAGCACAACAAACTGTCAGCAGAATGTGATTACACAAATCAGAGGTGTACCGCCGCCCAACCTAGCACAGGAGTCTGATGGGAGGGCCGAGGGAGGTCTAGCTCTCAGACGGCTTTTCAACAAGAATGGGGCCTGAGGGCAGATGAGGGGGACTCCAGACCAGGACCACAAGTACCAACACCCTATCTGTGCCCACTCAGCAACCTGTGCCTCCCTGCAGTGAATTGCAGCCATGTTCACAATGGCAAGTTACAAAGGTTCCAGCAATGCTTGCCCAAGGCCAGAGCAGGGGTAAAGATGTACAATGGGCAAGACTTCCAGCTGTGTGACTAGACAAATCCTGCTCTCTCTGGGGCTCGGCTCCCTGTGTGAGGCTAACGGGTTCCTCACAGACTCCTTCCGGCCTGGTCTGGCGTAGAGAAGATTCTGGCAGCATGGATGCACACAAGGCTGAGGCTTGCATACACGGTGGGTAGGACTGCAGGGCTTAGGATGGAAGAGCCGGGGCTGTTTCCACCATCACTTCCTGATGATCTAGAAGCCCTTCTTCAGAACTCTAAGGGCCTTAGGAACAAAGCTGCCCGCCCACCCCAGCCTCTTAAGACCCTTTCTTGGGGCTGGAAAAGCTCCTTGTCAATTTCATAGCAACTTCTGGCTCTGGGCCCAAGGCCTAACTCTGTACCCAACCTCCAGCTCTATACGCAGGCCTCTCTCTATCTTCCTGAGCTACTAACAGCCCTCAGGGGCACTGTCACCCTGTCATACTCCCTGAGTTTGGTGGAAGGGTTTCCTTTCCCTTGGGGTCTGCAGACCCTCATCCCAGCCCCTGCTGCCGCCCCACCCCCACCCCCGCCTGGGGCTGTGAGGAGCTACTTCCTCTAGTCTGAAAGAGAGTTTCAGAAGCGGCCTCGGAACTGCACAGCCAGGTTCTGCCAAGTACTAACAAACAGATAAACAAGGCATGGGGCGGGGAGGAGAAAACACCCCTGAACAGACACAGCTCTGCAGCTCGAAGGCATAAACTGCCCATGTCAATCATTTCCCTTACCGAGAGCTAATGGTCCACAAAGCATCTGTCACATGCTGCTAATTTAACACTCCATACAACCCTACCAACCTGTATCCCATTTTACAGAAGGGGCAACAGGGAGGGTCAGGTGACGTGCCTAAGGTCACAGGTAGGCAACGGAGCACTCGCTCTCTGGATCCACACACCCAGCTGCGGCCCAAGCACACAAGGAAGTGGGTGGGAACAAGACACCGGCCCTCCCCCAGAACTGTACTCCAGTCTGTCCTCCCTTCCCATCAGAGGCTGCCAGCCCACTAAGAGCCAGCAAACCGCCCCTTGCACTGCAGTCCCTGACCGCTGCCTGAGGCCCAGGCCTCGGACATAGTGAGGTCTACTTGAGCGCTGAGGTTCAGCAGAGTGAGTATGTTCTGAACCCCTCAAAGCTGAAGTCAAATCTGGCGTTGCCTCTTAGCAGCTGTGTGACAGCAGGCAAGCACACAGCCTCTTGGAGCCTCAGTCTCCCTATCTGTAAACAGATGGTAGCAATGCTGTCTTCCCTGAACAGGTGAGGGGGTGATGGAGATAGTCAGCTCCCTGCCCGTCCACCAACTAGAGTTTAGATCTAGGTAGAGGCCTTTTATGTGCTTATCCGTCAACACATGACCTGATGTGGGTGATGGTGCAGGCCTGTGATCCCTGCACTTGGGAGGTGGAGGGAGAAGGATCAGGAGTTCAAGGTCATCCTCAAGTACATGCTAAGTTTGAGAGTGGCCTGGGCTCCATGAAACCCTCTCTCAAACACACACACACACAAACACACACACACACACACACACACACACACACACAATCCACAGGTGTCACACTCCTGAGTGCAGGATAGAAGAGCTTGACAAGTCCTGGATCTGTGGAGCAGTAAACAAAGAGACTTTACCCGCTGACCTCTGAGGATTTGGTCACCTGATTCCAAGAGTGAAAACTGGTGACAAGAAGGAGGAGAACAGGGGGTCCAGGCCCAGGAGGGTACAGGACAGGAATAATCTCCACCATGAACTTGAGCAAACAGCCCAGGAGCCCAAGTGCAGGCTGGAGGGTAGGTGCCTAGGCCCAGTGCATGAGGCACCCACACCCAGGGTTTATGGGATAGCAGAAGGGAAGCTGAGCTGGTACTGAGACTTGGTCAGGACAAACTGCATGTGGAACACCCACTCACACAAAGACCACGGCACCACAGATACTCCCTGTCACAGACACACCAACCTGGGGCTTGGCTTCCCCCAAAAGACAGGATAGTTCTGCGACAGAGGACTCTCAGGTACACGGAGCCTCAGGGCACTAACACACACACACACACACACACACACACACACACACACACACGCAGCAGGCCAAGGAGTCTCTCTTCCATCCACATTGCCTTTACCCTCTATCATCTATCTGTACCCCAACTCCCACTCGCCCAAGATGGACAAGGACCCACATTTTTACTGGTTACCGCTTGATGGACCCTCATTATCAGTAGTTAGTGAGGCAACATGCCAGATTGCTGAAAGATGGACAGCAAAGTGGCACTGTCACCTCAGGGTCCCCTGACAGACAGCCATGCTCAGTACTTATTGTATGGTTTCCCAAGTACACACACACACACACACACACACACGGGACAATGGCAATCGTACTTGTCTCCAGCTACACAGACTCAGGAAAGGCTCTTGTCCACTCTATCCATGGACAGGTGACAGTTCTTACCTCCAGCACCCCCACCATCAGCACCCCAACCCACACCCCACTGACCTCATTCACCACTGCAGGCTGGACTTCTGGGGCGCCCAAGCTCATGTGGGCACCACAGAAACCCCAAAGTACGGGGCCAGAACCCTAAACAGGCCTAGCATTCCTAACAAAGAGCCACTGACTATGGGGACCTGGTAGGACTGTTTCAGAGAGTGATTTCACAGGTTCTGAAAAGGTCTGTGACCCCAAAATATCTTCCCTCTGGGTCTGGAAATCCCCACCCCCACCCCTCTGAGACTGACTTCTGGGACGGGCTCCCACCTGAAGCTCGAGTCAGCTCCCACCCTGGGAGCGACAGCTGACAGCTGGCCTGAGAGTTGGTGAAAGATGGGCTGGACTGGGCAGGGCAGGGCAGGGTGGTGCACAGCAGGGCAGGGCAGGGTCACTAGCGTTTGCCAGCCCCCACCAGGAGGGGGCACTCTGCCCCAACACCTACCTAAGGACTAGTACCCTAGAAGCCAGCCCCTCTAACTTAGCCAGCAAGGAAGTCCAGGCAGGAGAATTTTTAACACCACCCCCACACAGAGCAGGGAAACCAAGTACCATCCCAACTGTCTCCTGGGGAAGGCAGAGTACTGAAGACCAAGAGAGGACAGGAGCCCTGAGAACAGGAGGTGGCGGCCTGGAGGGGGAATTAACCAGGTTCCAAAATAGCACAGTTGGCTCTGCCTCGCTTCACTCGGCAGTGTCTGGCTGCTTCTGCTTTCGATCTGACTCACGTCTGGTGGGGGCAGGAGAGGGTGGCCAGTACTGACTGAGGCCACTGGACGACCACAAGCAGTGGTCCAGAACCCTCAGCCGAGGGGCCCTTCTCCCTGACTCGAGCCCTCTGCTCCTGCCCTACCCAAGAGTGAGCTGGCTCCAGGGGAGAGGCAACAGGGTACCAAGGCCAGGAGGCTTCCTTGCCAGGGTGCTATGCCCAGCTAGCCCACCTGGGTGTCTCCAGGGATGTCAGCTGCCTGACCCAGACTCAGCCTTACACCTGCATTGCCTGGGAAACTCCGACCTCTCCAGCTGGCCAGCCGGGAAGCCAGAGGGCACTTGCCCTGAAAGCTACCTTCTCCTCTACTGAGGTGAAAGGACCCTTCCAGATCAGCCTCGCAGTGCTGTCCAGGCCAGCCACCTGCAGCTCCCCCCGGGGGCCACACGAGGTATGAGAGGAACATGCGAGTCTTTTTCCCTCCAGCTATTTCTACCTTTTGTCAGTCCTTAAACACCAGCCTTTTGCCCTTCCCAGGCGGCAGAGGAACCCCGACCATGCGCTGGGGTGGGGGGCAGCATCCTGCCCCCAGTAATTATCTTTATCTCCACGTCCTTCTGCCTCCTCCAGGACTCTGAGCTGCTCCATTTTCACTCACAGGAGTGTGACTCCAGCAGCAGATTCCCCACAGATGGAGGATGTTTGAGCCCAAACCTGAGAGAGGTCCAGAAAACCACACCTAGCACAAGTCCACCTTACAGTTCCAGAGCAGAAGCTCCCAGTCCTCGGCCAGCTGAGCTGGGCCTGGACCGAGCATGGCCACCTTCTATACCAGTGAGTAAGGGGAAGTGCAATGGACACGGGGAAGAGACTAAGCAGAGTGTCAGCGGTGAGGTGGGTGGCCTACAGCGGCAGGCGTGGGCCTGACACCACCACCAAGACGTGCAAACTGTGGCCAAACATCAGAAGAGAAGAGCTGCAAGGGACAGCTAGGAAGAAAAGTCCAAGTCGTGGGGTCCACGGGGTGTGCCTGTCCAGCAGGGATGTGTGGTGAGCCCCAGCGCTGCCCCAGCCCTTCACCAGCTTCACGCTGGGGGCTTTCTTACTCAGTGTCTCATGAGCCTTAAACTCCCTACAGATCTGAGGGTGACCTTGATCTTCTGACCTTCAGCCTCTACATCCTGAGTGCTTGGATCACAGGCTTAAGACTCTAGGCTTGGTTTTGCATGGGGATCAAACCCAGAGTTTCATGAATGCCAGACAAGCACTCTACCAACTGAGCCACACTCCCAGCCCGCCACTTCCTCTTTTGACTCTCCCTGGCCCCACTAGGTAGAAGGCACAGGAGGAGGTTGGCAGGGCTAGGGTAGACAGCGGTGGAACCAGAGACGTGGCCCTTCTCTAAGCCGACCTGGAAGATCCTTCACTAGGAACGATCGGGGGTGACTTTGCCAAACCAATCCTCACACACCATGTTTCACCAACTGCATCTTGTTCAGATGGGCACACTAAGGGAGGGCAGCAGCGCTCCACCCTCAGCTGACTAATGGGCAGTCGAAGGTAGCTGTGGGCCTGGAGAAGAGGCCGGGGCAGGAAAAGAAATGAAAGGAAGAAGAGCAGCTGCACAGAGTCTCAGGAAGTTGGAAGGGACTGTTAACGGGGTGTGGTGGCACATGCCTAAAATCCCAGCCCTCAGGAGGTGAGTTCGAGGCCAGCCTGAGCTACATGGTGAGTTCCAGGATAGCCAGAACTACATAAAGAGACCTTATCTTAACAAACAAAATAATAACCGTATTTTTCTTTTAAAGGGGGACTGTGGGCTGCAGGCCATGTGCCACCTACCATGGTCACACATCTATGACCATGCTAGGTGAAAACGTAGCACCCAGGGGTCTCTCACCTGGTGAGACTAGGAAAGGACTAGCCAGTGTCAGGAATGGAGTAAACACATATTTGTTCACCAAGGGAGCTCCTGCCAGCTTCCCCTCTCAGCTAACGGGACCTTGTGGGTTCTCCACATCTGTTAAACACCGACTGTGGCATGGCGACTGGCCCAGGGGAAGAGGCTACCTTGGACACAGACCAAAGGGAGCTGTGGAAAGAGGGCTGGACTGACCACCAGACTGGGTTTGGTGAGCCCAGCAGATGCTGCTGAGGGTCCAGCCACATCCTTTGGCCATGCGTGGCCCCAAGTAGTCCCCCTGAGCACTACTATACGCAGCCAGAGGTGACGGCATCCTGCCCAGTGACCCCCACATACCCTAGCCAAACCCAGGCCCTCCCTGGGTAACCTCAGAGCATGATCTAAGCACGCCCCGCCCCGCCCGCCGCCATGAGAGGGAGCCAACAGCACACCTCCATAGTCTGTATTTTATCACTTTCCTGCCCTTCTAGGACTCATGGACCCTACTTTTCCAGGTAGTCCCTGGAAAACTCCCAAATAGACTATTTCCAGCTACATTCTTTTGTCAGCCAGTAGGAATCTGGACTGAAACTGAGCTGCTAGCTCTCAGACTTAGAAGGGCCAGCTGCGGATGAGCCAGGGACAGGAGCTGACCTCCCTGTGGGGACCTGAGAAGCAAGAACATAACCGTCAGTCACTGGGAAAAACTGCCAGAGCCAGATGGAGTGGCCAAATGTGCGCCTAGAACTTCCTGACCTGTGGGCAGGTGAGAATGTCCCTAGAAGCAGAGTTGAAAAGGTGGAGGGAAGAAACAGGGCTTAGCAGAAATGCTAGTGTGCAGAGAACACTGCATGTCGAGGGTGGTGACGGTAACATTAGGTTCCGGAGAAACCTGGCATTCCCCTCCACAGGCAGGGTGAGTCTTGGGTAGAAGAACTCCAGAACGCCAACGCTCTAGGACCTCAGTGTTCCACTCACTGGCTAACACTGCTGTCGTGTTTAGAACTCAGGAGGGAACACTTGGGACACCAAGGGATACCATGTGATTCAACATCAAGAGCACATGCTTTGAGGCTGGAGAGACAGTTCAGCAGTTTAGAACAATGGCTGCTCTTGCAGAGGACCCAGGTCTTGTTCCCAGCACCCACAAGGCAGCTCACAACCATTTGTAACTCTAGTTCCACAAAATCCGAAGTCCTCTTCTGGTCTGTGAGCACTAGGCACACACGTGGTGCACAGATACACATGCACATACATAAAATAAAAATTTAAATCTTTTTTAGAAAGTGTATGTGTTCTGAAGCAGACAGGGTTGAATCTCAGTTACTGGCTGTGAGAGATTCACTAATTTATCTCATTTAATGGAGTTTCAGGTGCCTGGTGTATAAAATTAAAATAACCTCCATCCTGGAGAGTTCCTATATGGAGCAAGTGTAAAGTATATACTCTAGCATCTGGCAGATTAAGAGCTCAATAAACCTGGAGAGATGAATACCGTTCATTCATGGATGGATGGATGGAGCAAGTGGGTAGATGTGTGTGGATGATGAATGGATACATAGATAGGCCGATGGATAAATGGATGAATAGATGAATGGATGGATTGAAATAATCTATAAATAGAGAAATACATAGTTATATATGACAGATGGATATAATGGATAGATGGGTGTGTGTATACAGTATGCTTTTTATTTTACTTGTTGCGTGGGTATACACCCACACATGCATGCCACTGCATGCCACAGCGCTGGTGTGGCAGGCAGAGAACAACTTTCAAGAGTCACTTCTCTCCTTCCATTGCAGGTTCTGGGGAGTCAACTGAGGGCGTCAGGTTTGTGCACCACGTGCTTTTACAGACAGTCTCATGTGGCCCCTGGCCTTGAACTGACTATGGCGCTCTGATTGCATGGTACTATTGCTCCTGCTCTGATCCCTGTAAGCATCACGTCACCACTTGCTGGGGATGCTCTTAAGGACTCTCATGTGCTCCTTCGCGGGACCTTCTCAATAAGACTGGGGAATAAGGAACTCAGTGGAGAAACTGAGGCCCTGAGAAGTTCCTGTCCAACTTTTACATTCTCTTTTATTTCATGTGTGTGTCTTTTGCCTGTGCATATGTATATGTACCACATGTGTGTCCAGAGCCTGTAGGGATCAGAAGAGGGTGTCAGATCCCCTAGAACTGGAATAACATATCTGTGAGTTGCCATGTGAGTGTTGGGACTCAAACCCAGGTCCTCTGCAAGAGCAATAAATGCTCTGGGGAAAAAAAACAAAAAAACAAAAACCTGCCGACCCAAATCTCTAGTCCCCTGTCCAGTTTTCTAGTTAGTGTATAGGCTTCTCTCAAGGCCTGTCCTGGAGTTTCTCTTCCTTCAGGTAGGAGGTCCCCGATGCCACCCTCTGGGTCACTCACGCCTGCCGTGTTCTACATTGAGGGCTTGTCATAGCCACTGCTGTGTCCTGGGGGGAGGTCGTGATGGGAAAGGCACAGACAGAGTAAGGAGCCTGAGCAGCATGGAGGGAGGAGCTGTGGGATGGGAGCCAGCCTGGTGTCCCTTCCAACACCCATCTCCACCTGTCCCCTTGCACCGGCCCCGGCATGTCACAGTCCCGCAGTCACTAAGGAATGCCCTGTCCCTTTGCTAAGGTACTGAAGGAGGACACAGGCCTCATGCCCAGGATGGACAGGGTGGCTAGGAAAGTGGGCTGTGGGAAACACGGCTCTTGGAGTAAGTCCAACTGCGGAGGTGAGAAACAAGGTGGACTCCACAAAGGGCATGTCTGGGGACTCTTCCCTTGGCCTTCGGTCTCGGGCACAAGGCAGAGGTGGGACCCTTCTTGCCTGGGCGAGGTTGCCCATGGCAGGCTCCATTGCTGCAGAGGCCCCTTCAGGCTAGAAACCTGAGGAGGTAGAGAGACTCAGGCCAGATTCTCAGAATAGAAGCATCTAGGCAGAATGTCCTGCTTCCCAGCGGAACCAAGGCCCGTGAGGGGCCCAGGGCCAGTCTATGGTGCTCAAGAGAAGATTCTAGGTCCAGTCTCAGTCACACCTTATCTCCATATGCCTTTCCCTTATTGGAAGGGAACATATAATACAGCTGGAGCGGGGAGACTGAGGTAGAGCCTGCTCTCCAGCTTTGGAGGCTTGCTCTCCCCACCAACCTTACCATCCTTGATTGTTATTTATCTCGCTTTACGCAGCACATGGGGGGTCCAGATCCTCATGTATCCGGCTCCCCATATAACCCACGAGAAGCTATTTACCTTGCTTTCCCAGCTTGGCTCTGAAGAGCTGGGGTTATGCAATTTCACAAGTTCAGCCTGGAAGCAGGGACCAGTGGGTAAGCAGCTGAGTGCTCCTGGCCCCACCCCAGGACTCTCCTGATCCCCAGCCCCCCACCCCTCACCGGAGTTTGAGGGCTCAGGCCCTGTGGGAGCTGCTGAAGAGACTAGGGAGCCTGTCCACAGTGCCAGTGCCAGACCATGACGCAGGCCTGAGGCCCAGGCACACAATGGGGCTGTGTGTGCACCCAGCATTACCCTGGAGCAGAGCTGGGCAGGCCAGCGTCTGGGCTCAAGCCAAGAATTCATTTCCCTGGAGAGAGCCTCCCACCCATCCTGGGCAGCAGGGCTGGAGCAGGGGCTGCAAGGGGGAGCAAGCAGAGAGAAGGGACAGGCAGGAACAGATACAGGAACAGGGACTCCTGAGTCCACCCGCTGGCTGCCCGCTGGCTGCCCGCTCACTTGTGAGAGGTTTTGGACCTCTTACATAATAGGGCAGTGTATTCCTGGGATTTCAGCCTCTTCGGAAGTCAGAGACAGTGGAGGGACAAGAGAGAAGCTTGGTCCCATATGTAGGACCTTACTGCTACCTCCACAGCTTGCCCAGGTGTGGACTCCATCTGTACAGGTTTTCTGAGGCACCCACGACTTCTGGCCATCCTGTACAGATACCCTTAGGGTGCTCCAGGAGAGTTGCTGGCACCCTCCCTGGGGGAATGAGTCACCAGCTGGCTGCAGCCAGGGTGTCAGGCAGGCGGTGGGCAGGTCCAGCTGCCCGCTCCCCTCCCTGGCAGGTCTCAAGCTAGAAAACCACTCAGTTGGTATCAGGTGTTGACCACAGTGTCCCAGACTGGACCTCAACAGGTCACTTCCCTCGGGGGCAGGGGTTGCCTGGTGCCTGGATTCTGGGGCTTGATGCCCCCTGCTCGTCCCCGTGTTATCTCCTTTGGCTGCAGGCGGAAGGGCCACAGACAAGGACATTGGACGGCGGCAGGAAAAGGCAGCCATTTTCCCCAGGAACAAGCAGGGTTTGAGCAGGGAGGAGTAAGGACGGAGACCTGTGGGCAAGGGGCAAGGAAGGAAGCCAAGCGACCTATACCTCGGGCTGTGGCCCCAATGGGACGGGCCCCTTGGCTGAAGTCACTTTCCATTCTCCTGCACCCGGGGAAGCACCTAGTGACAGGAGCTTGCTGCCCTTGCTCCCTCTGGGGCTCTGCAACAGGTTTCACACACTCTTTCACACAAGTGTGGGGCCCCACAGGCTTCTGCCCACACTCCCCAAGTGTCACACACAGAAGTCACAGTGACAGCCTTTGCCCATCAGACACAGACAGATGACCACTCATCTTCTGATGGCCAAAGACTTCCATCTCCCTAGCCAAGTGACAAGAGGTCAGAGGCATCCCGTCAGCCTTACACAGCACAGTGTCTCAGAGCACACTTAGTCCGTGTGTGTGTGTGTGTGTGTGTGTGTGTGTGTGTGTGTGTGTGTACATTTGCACCACTCGCCTCTTCACCCTGAGAGATTGCTCCTGTGCCCTGAGAGCAGAGACCATGAGGCCAGTGGGACCTTGTGGAGATCAGCCCTTTACTCTCACAGCTGGGGAAGAGTCTACGCTCAAGGTCATGATGGCGTCTGGAATCCACGGCTGCAGTAGCATGAGGCTAGCTCGACACAGCAGGAGACAGGGAATGGGAAAGGGGGCAGGAAGAGGAAGGTGGAAAAGCCACTGTGCTGGTCCCACTCTCCTGGGATGTCATGCCGGGGCCATTTCACAGCTTTCTGTGCAGTGTGTGGGGGCCTCTGCCCTGCAGTAGGGCCTCTCTGCCCAGGATCATCCCACCTGTAAGAGCCAGCTCTGGGAAGACCACGGTCTGCAAGGTTGCCCAGTGTGGAAGAGCAGCTACACCAGGCTCAAAGGTCTACCCCCGAGCAGCCTGTCTGTGCCCCACCCTGAGGGGCACACAGCACCGAAGAGTCTGTGCTGTAGGCACCCCCTGGAGTCATCAGCCAGGGGCAGAGTACAGACCATCAGAGGACAGGGACATGGGCAGTCACCCACGAGAGCCCCAGGCCCACCGAAGCAGCAGGACCTCATCTCCAGACAAAACACATGGAGCGAGGGGGAGGAAAGGGAGGGGCACTTGTACCCCAGAGAGCCACGGGGCACCTCCACGTTCTCGAGACCACAGCTTTGGGAAGTGTGGGGGTGGGGGTGACCAAGATACATATTGATTTGTTTATTTCAAAGACCCCAGCTTTCCCTGGCTGCTCATCTAACAGCTGGCCAGAGGAAATGGATGAGGCGTGTGCCACGGAGTCCAGAGAGGACAAGGCCACAGCCCCTGGCTCCAAATGCCAGCCTCTTTCCCACACCTCCAAAGCAAGAGGGAGGGCCCTTCTAGAGCCATCTCGCAGACAACCGCATGGCTTCAGCCCGTGCACCGGTACTACAGCGCCGTGCATGGATTACAGTCTGCATCTCGCCTGCAGAGCCGTGGACGTGACCCCGCTGTGAGGAATAAGCCCAGATTCCAACCCACCTCACGGCTGCTGTGCCCAAGTCACCACTGTCACTGTGCCTGGCATAACCGGTTCTTCTGAACCCCACCCCGGGGGTAGGGAAAGCCGAGAAGTCTTCCGTCACAGCCCCTCAGCATCGCCCACATCTCCCGTTATTATCTCACGCCTCCTCCTTTGGCTGCCCCCATTTCATCCTGGCGTGGGGCCTCCGTCCCTTTTCTGAGACCCTAGTCTTCAAGGGGTCAAAGGCCAACTGGACCTGCAGATGGCTGCCTGGGGAAGCCTATGTGCTGACCTTTAGCCTCTGCTTTGTAGCTAGTGGCAACGCCCACAGCATCCCCACACTGTCCCCACCCCCAATGCTGGGGCAGGAGGAGATGGCAGGAGAGAGCGACACAGGAGCACAGACATGGCACCTGCTGCACACCCAGCTGCAAGTCGTGACAGGGGTGTGACATAAGAGGCCGCCCCAGCTCTCCTCCAGCCCCCAGAAGCATCCACAGGGGTCGCTCTGCAGCACATGTTGGCAACACTTGGAACCAGAGCTAAAAATAGACTCCATAATGAGTCAGGGCTAAGAATAAGTGGGCAAACAGCCCTCCGGGAAAGGCCACTCCGCCAGGGAAGCACCACCTCCTGCCCTTCCCAGCCCTTCTCTGGGCGCCAGGTCACCCACAGAGGAGCCCTACCTCTGCACCTGCCCGACCAGGCAAGGTGTGCCTACACACACCCACAGCACAGATCATCCTCCAGCACCCTGCAGGAAAGATCGGGATAACAGGCATCCGAGAGCTTCGGAGATGTCCAATGCAGAGGCACCAAGACACATTTCTTTCCTTGTCCTAACGCCAATTCTCAGCAGGGCATGAAGAAGAAAGCCATGCCCCTGACTGGTACCTCTGCTCACCTGTGAAATGGGTCTCCAGAGGCAGCCAGACCTGCTCTCTCCAGAGGTCATCAGTGGGCAGAGACCAGAGAGGGGCAGCAGTATACTACCGGACCGGTATCCCACAGCAGGTGAATCAGGGCTGGGGTCTCCTTCCAGAAATCACAAGCTGGTTTCATTTGTGCACATCTGTAGCTGGAATTTGGGATCTATGCAGCACACTCATTCTACTGAAGAAACTCCTCTCCACATCAATGCAGCAAGATAGGGTGAGGACTTTATTCCACAGAGGGGGGCCCCAGGCCCAGAACAGAAGCGCAAGACGTAGCGCCATGCACCAGCCTTTGAAGTGTCTCCCAGGAACCACATGTTAGGCACACAGGACATTCTCATGCTGAGAGCCAGAGGGGGGGGGGGGGAAAGGGGGGGGGGGGGCAGAGCTCTTGGTGCACATGCTCCAGTCCAGGAAGAGAGGGAGGAAGAAGGGGAGCAGGGTCCCAGGCCAATCCTGGTCATTGAGTCAGTCACTGAGTCCAGCCTCAGTGTTCCAGGTCCATCTAGTAAATGCAGCTTTGAACATCAGGATTCCAACACCATGAGGCACATTAGAGAGACATTAAGAGGATTAGTAGGGGTGGGGGGTGGCTCATGAGGTAAATGTTCTGTGAAAGCATAAGTTTCTGAGTTCAAATCCCCAGGAAAAAACCCATACAAAAAGCCAGGAGTGTATGCACGTGCATCTGTAACCCAGCTCTGTACAGGGAGCAGGTCACCGGGGCTTGCTGGCTCTCAGTCTGGCCCCAGGTTCAGTAAGAGGGCCTGTCTCAAGGGAATAAGGTAGACCTTGATAGGGCAGGTCACCCAAGATCCTCCTCTGGCCTCTGCACATGTGCACTGGCAAGTACACTTTTACACACACACACACACACACACACACACACACAGACTCTAACAAGTCCACCAAAGAATTTGCCCCACACTGTACAACATGTAAGCACTCCACCACCAAGCTACACCTCGGCCCTCATTTTTTGTCTTTTTGGGTTTTTTTCTGTTTTTTTCAAGACAAGGTTTCTCTGTGTAACCCTGGCTGTCCTGGAATTTGCTTTGTAGACTAGGCTGGACTTGAACTCACAGAGATCCATCCATCTCTACCTCCCCAGCACTGGGATTAAAGGCGTGCACCACTATGCCCAGCTCTCTGATTCTTCTGTACAGGGGCTGGAGAGATGGCTCAGCAGCTCGGAGCACTGGCTGCTCTTGCCGAGGACCCGGGTTTGGTCCCAAGCACCTGCAGGATGGTTCACAACCATTGATGGCTCCCGTTCCAGGGGACCTGACGCCCTCTTCTGGCCTCTGTGGGCACCATGAATGCATGTGGAGCACACGCATATTGCAAGCACTCACACATACATGTAAAATAAAGATAAATAAATAGCATACATATTTATAGGTACAATTAGTATTATAATATATTCACACAATGTGGAATGATTAAACCAAGCTAATTAACATGTCTGACACCTCAAATATTTATCATTGGTGATGATGATAACATTTAAAATTTGATCTCAGCTATTTTGAAATGTATAAGACATCATAATTCACTGAATTTGCTGTGCTGTCTGGCGTGCCCCGAGGGGAGGGGGTAATATTTTCTTGTCATAGTGAGGTTCTGCCTCCCTCGACTGGCACCTCTCATCTCCCGCCACCCATATTGCACTTTTCAAATTCCACCCTCCAGACCTGCCTGGCCCCCAAAGCCACTGACAGAAACTGTCCTGGGAGACCCCCAGGAGATCCGGGTTTATCAATTCGAGGACTTTGTAGAGAGGGGCAACAGGAGCCATGAGGATTTGAAGTGAACCAAACCAAGGGCAGCCGCCAATACTGGAAAGTTCTAGCAGCCCTAGGCTATAGTAGGCTAGCTCTTCTGCCACAGAGACCTTCTTAGCCCACCTGGGGACTTGGATTCCCTACCTAGAGGGGCAAGGAATGGATCAGTTGTGTGACACCGAGTCCAGGGCCCATAAGAACCAAGTACTTTGCAACTCTTAGGTCACAACCAAACAGCAGGAAGTCAATATAGGCAGCTTTTTATTAAACACCACATTGTACTATGGAGCTCATGCCTGAGCCTCTGGGCTCGGTGCTCACCAGACCGGAAGCTGCCCACAGCTTTCTAGAAATTGGAGGTTACATTGGGCACTGACCCTCCCCTAGCAATATAAACCTCTAGCTGGGGCTCCTTGGAAACTCAATGAAGGTAATGCTCCAGAGGCTAGGGGTGCCAGACCTGGTTTCGTTCTCTGGGGCCTTAGCAGACCACCTCCACTCAAAGCCAGGGGTATCCCCGGCCTGCCGTGATCACAGGCTTCTCCCCACAGTTCCTCCTACCGCCCTCGGTCACAGGGTGGGGAGGAAGAGGGATTCTCCAGACAGGCAGCTGATGTCCTCATGACCTTCCTCAGCCATCCCTGCCTGAGAGACCACAACAGTAACCCACCCAGAGCTCCCACACTTCCTGCAATCAGTTTACAGTGCTGAGTCACGAGATGGGCATTGCCCATCAGGCTGTCAATAGGTTAGGACACCCACTCTACAGACCAGACACTGAGGCCCAGAAGGGGCCAAGTACTTGCCAACGCCAGGCTTTAAGGAAGGCTTTGGGCTCCCGGAGCAGGACTCAGAGCTGAGGGTCAGGTCACAGACCAGGCCCACCGGAGCCAGCTGGGGCTGCGGAGGGCAGGACAAAGTTCAGGAGGTTACAGAGGCCCAGCAAGAGAAGGGAAGGGCAGGGAGGGGGGCATGGCAACCCTGAATCCTCAACACTACCCCACCATCTGGGAGCGATAGAAATAACCCTCCCCAGCGTCCCCAGACGATGCCAACCCAACCTTCTACTCTGACACACAGGACACCTCCTGCCAGGCCCAGCCGTGCAGCCTCCACCAATAGGGAGCTGCCTCTCTAGAGGCTCTCTAGCCCCTAGACCACAAGCCAACCGACCATGCCAGGAACTGTCTACTCCCACACCCCTATCCAACACTCCAGAACCTCCATCCTCTGCTTGTGCTTGCGAAGAGCCGGGCCCTGAAGCCTCACCCCCAAGCCATATCTCTGGGTTTTAGGATGGCCACCTCAGCCCCAGCTGGGGTGCTGGGCCTTATAATCAATAGGTACCGAATAAACTCTGTGCAGGAGAGAGAGTCTCCAAGGCAACAGCCCCAAAGTTTTGAACCATGACTCACAGAAAGATGTATTTCATTTGACCTTGGAGGCACACACAAAACAAAGTGCTTTCTAAAACAGAAGTTCCCGATATACTGGTACTGTGCAACACACTCAAATAGTTCTGCTCTATTCCGTGTGTGTGTGTGTGTGTGTGTGTGTGTGTGTGTGTGTACATGCGTGTGCACACACACACTCCAGAAGAAAACACCAGATTCCTGCTCTATCCCTCCCCCTCATTCTTCTGAGACAGGGTCTCTCACCAAACCTGAGCTCACTGTTTCAGCTCTTGGAATCTCCCTGTCTCTGACTCCCAACTCTGGGGTCACAGGCATCTGTGGCCATTCCTGGCTTTTATGTGGGTGCTGGGGATTCAAACACAGGTCTTTATGCTTCTCTGTGCAGTCCTGGCTGTCCTGGATCTCGCTCTGTAGACCAAGCTGGCCTCAAACTCACAGAGATCCACCTGCCTCTGCCTCCCAAGTGCTGGGATCAAAGGCGTGCACCACCTCCACTAGGCTTCCACAGCCCTTTTCTATGATTCTTTTTTGGTTTTTAAATGGTCATGGAGGGCTGGAGGGATGGCTCTGTGGTTAAGAGTACTTCCTCCTCTTCCAGAGGACCTGAGTTTGGTTCTCAGCACCTATGTCAGGTGGCTCACAACCATCTGAAATCCTAGTCTCAGGGAAGATTGGACTCCCTCTTCTGGCCACTATGAGGACCTACACTCACATGGCATACACTCACACAGAAACACACATATTTTCTTTCTTAACAACAATAACAACAACAACAACTGTTCATGGAGACCACAGCACTGATTTCATGAGTTCCATTAGTGGCCTGGGCCATAGTTCAAAAAAGCCCTTCCTGACCACCGCTTCCATATCTATGCAGCTACAATTCTAGACCTAGCAGGTGGCCCGGGAACCATGTTGCTATACTTACTACCTGACCTCGCCTTTCCCTTCTCTCTAGCAAGCAGGAACTGTTGGGTCCTCATTTCTAGTAGGAAGAAACTAAGGCTCAGGGTCACACAGTACGTGGCTCAGGGAGAACCAATCCAGGTCTTCTAGAATGTACAGCCAGATATTTACCATACCACTCTCCATCAAAGATAACCACCTCGAGGGTTGGGGTGGTACAGCATCGGCAAGGCCTAATTCAGACCCTCAGAACAAGGATGCCATGTTTGCTATTGTTATTATTATTGCTGGGGCAGCGTGCTGCCATAGGCACAGACACGTTCATTCATGGGTAAAGCGTGCTAACAGGCACAGAATACTTACCTCTTGCCAGCCTCTGTTTCCGAGCACTTCATGTCTTTCAGTACCCATGATGAACACACGGGATGAGGGACCTAGACTTGTCAATTCCATCTTAGAGATGTGGAAACTGAGGCACTCTGAAAGCAAGTTACCTGCCAGGATCACATAGCTGGAAGGCTGAAGGGCCGGGGTTCAAACCCCGACTGATGCCCTGACTCAACAGAAATGGGATTCACTCTCAGCTAAACGCATCATACCTACATGACCTTTTCACTGGGACCTAGAAACAAGTCTAGGGAGGTGAGGAGACTGTGTGGCTCCTAATTTCCCATGATTTCCACCACCCTCTGCTCCTAATTGGATCTGGGCACACTCCCCCTTAACAACTGGACCCTTCCCATTCTCCCCTCTGCCCTCAGTCCAGCCCAGGAGACTGGGGCAGAAGATGGAGAGGCCAGTCCGATAAACATGGTGAGACAAAGTCTCAGTGAAAAGACCCTGAGCCAGAGGAGCCAGGGGGGATTTTCCTTTCTGAAAATATCACACGTATGCACACACACACACACACACACACACACACACACACACACACACCCCTGCATGGACCTGGGAGAGGGTAACCCTTGGAAGGAGGCCCCTGGGGTGCTCAGCTCCACTCCCCACTCAAGCCCCAATCATTTCCTCATTTTCCCCAGCCCTGCTTCTCACCCAGCCCCCTACACCTCAGTGAGAGGAAGTTGCACAATCCCCTGGGAGCTGCAAATGTGGCCAAGGATTACTCACAGCACAGAGGGAAGCTCCAGCCGGAAGCCTCTTCCCCTCCCTGCAAAAGCCTACTCTACCCAGGCAGGCTGCCTCCAACCTCCCCAACCCCAGGTTCCAGTCCTAGACAGAGGCTTTCTTAATCGCCACTTCGGTTTCAAGGCACCCCGAGAGAGACACAGAGGGACAATGGCCAACACAAACCTCCCAGAGAATATCAGAGCTCTCCATCTTCCCCACTAGCCACACACCTGGGGCCTTGGCCTCTGGGCACCCAGTTCACAGTCTTATATAGCTCCTCTTGATATGAGAGACCCAAATGCCACCCATCAGGCTCTGGGCAGATTGGAGCCAAAGCACTCTGCCCGGTGGGAAAGAATTCTTACGCACAGGTGATTTCTATGGCTCGTCAGAGTTAGGGTTAGGCCTCTTCTGTAACAGCCTGTCACAGAGGTATGCCAGCGCCTGCACTGGATGGTGAGGGAAGGGATGGTGAATCCCCGTGCCCATGGGTAGATACTTGTCCTGAAGGGCAGGCCCTTATTAAGCTGCTTTCAGACACCTCTACCCCAGAATGGAGCAGTTCACTGGACCTTTCTTTCTAGCATATTTCAGAGGTGTAGCAGGGAACTGAACCAGCCATGACTCCTGAAAAAGGCAGAGGACAGTGAGATGAGGGGAGCCCAGAACAGAGAGGCCAGAGAAGCCCAGAGAGGACAATTATGACTCTGACTTGCCCTGGGCTAGCCAACAGGAAAGAATGTGAAGGGTGAGCAGAAGCCTGGCTGGACGTGCAGAGCCCCAAGGCGGCCCTGGACCTGCAATGGGGCCTCAGATAAAGAACAGCCGTAAGGACCTCTTTATCACCCCCACAACCTTGGACTCCAGCTAAGGACAAAGTCAGAAGTGGTTCTGTCTGGGCCCCAGGGCTCCCACAGAGCCCCACATTTCTGCAGCCTTCATCAAAAGCCTGGGGCCCTCGGGCGGTTCCCTGCAGGAGGAACCACAGCACCAGACTCATCACGGATGCCTCTAGCTCAGTGGACAGGGACACGAGCGAGCAAGGAAGGGGGAGAGCTAGAACACCCATCTTGTCTGGGAACCACAGTAGCCCCAGGGCTCCCTACAGAACACCTGTGCCCCATCCTGATGACAGCCCGATTATGGAGACAGGCAGCAACCCTACCACCCCATTTTTCAGATGGAGAAACTGAGGCACAAAGCACCCAAGTAACTTCTCAGAGGCCATACCACTGAGACTTGGGGCCAGGCCATTTTCTGATGTGGGACAACTTGTCCTTTTTAGGATGCTTCGTAGTACCACTAGCCAATGTCATCGGACATTGCCAAACGTCCTCTGGCCGATACATTGCTCCCACCTGAGAACTGCTGCCCTAGGAGTGGCTGAAAGTCAAGGGCTTTCCAATTTCAGTGGAAGGTACAAAGTCCTCCTCCTGTGCCAGATTCAGTAGGCTGGAGGTCCAGAAACAAGGCTGTATGTACCCTCTGGAAAGAGGGTACCTCCCCAGCAGGCACTGCCACTTGGGGTCCCCTCCCACTCAAGCACGACTCACTGGCAGCTTTCCAACACTAAGCAGTGGCCTTTCCCCATTTTGACCAGAGACCCCTCTCATCATAGAACAGAAAGGAAGAAAGGAAAGAAACCGGTCAATCCTAATGAATACATCCCCTGGCCTCAGAAATGCTCCCCATCATTCCCATTCCTCAGTATTCTTGGGATTCATTCCAGGATCGCTTTGGATGCTAAAATCCAGAAACGTTTAGTGTCTCTTAAACACAGGACATCTAATCCATTGCACATTCTCCTATATTCTTTAAATCATGCCTAGGTTACTCCAAAACCTAACATCATTGTACTGTTTAGGGAACAGTAGCAAGGAAAACTGTGTACGTATTCAGTACAGGTACATGCGTATGTGTATGTGTCTGGGCGTGGATGTATACACAGAAGTGCCGTGCCCACGGAATCCAGATGAAGGTGCTGGATCCAGACAGTTTATGAACCACCCACTGTGGTGCTGGGAACCGAACTTAAATCCCCTGAAAGAGGAGCAAGCCCTCTTAACCACTAAGTCTCCCTTTCAAATATTTCTAATCTGAAGTCGGCTCAATTCTTAGATGTAGGACTCATAGACAGTGGGCCTACTGTATACACCAATTATTTAACATATGCATGTTAGCAAACATATGAAAAAAATAGATTTATTTTAAAAATAAGGGGTTGAGTCGGGCAGCAGTGGCACACGCCTTTAATCCCAGCACTCGGGAGGCAGAGCCAGGCAGATCTCTGTGAGTTTGAGGCCAGCCTGATCCAGGACAGGGACCAAAACTACACAGAGAAACCCTGTCTCGAAAAGAAAAAAAAAAAAAGATAGTGGCAAGTTCTGGAAGGGAAGAAAGTTGTTTCTTCTTGTTGTTTTCTTGCTTTAAGGTTCTCGATGTAGACCAGGCTGGCTTTGAACACACAGAGATCCACCCACCTCTGCCTGCTGAGAGCTGGGATCAAAGGGGTGAGCCGTCAAATGCAGCTCACAAGAGCTGATTTTAGAGTTCAGTCTGTTCCTCCATCCAGGTGCTTGTTATCTGGGGCGTCCCTTTTATTTGAATTTATGTGATTTATTTATTTGAACTTATTTTATTTTTATTTATGTGTGCATGCTTGTATGTGCAACTGTGTACAGGCACCCTTGGAAGGCAGAAGAGGGTGCCAGATCTCCTGGAGCTGGAGTCACAGGTGGTTGTGAGCTGCCCCATGTGGGTGCTGGGAGTCCAACCAGTCCTCTGCAAGAGCAGTGTGCCGTCTCTCCGGCCCTCAAGCTCCCTCCTTATTTACTTGTCCTGTGTATGCACATGATCATTTATGGACACTGCTAAGACAGAAGTCCCTTCTCTCCTCCCTCCGTGAGGGTTTGGGGATCAAACTCAGGTCACTGGGCTCAACAGCAGTGCCTTTACTGCCGGGCAATCCTGCTGACCCAGGCCCTTTTGTACTTGTATATTTATGCTGTCTTTGGCAACTGTGCTACATTTCACAATAAAACAGGGCAGGAAAGGACAAGATATAGGTAAACAGTAATAGAAATTCTAATATTTTCTTCCCACACCTGGCTTTGAAAACACTATAATTAGGCTCAAAACACTTGGATAATAACCTATAATTAGTCACAGTTCTAGAGTGTGTGATGATGCCTGGGGCCCTCTCTATGGAGACCCCCCAATGTGCTGCAGGCTGCCCCTCAGCCAACCAGAGCTGGCTACCTCTTTCTCACCCTGCCCAGGACGCCCTTCCTGGCTGAGGGCAGAGTGAGCACATCAGGCCAGGAGCCTGTGCTCTCACCTCACTCTATCCTGGGTCATTCCTTTGAGGGCCCAGCGGCGGGCCCGGAGGCCACTCTGGGTCATCCCCTGAGCACGAGGAAAGGAGGAAGACAAAAAGAACTAAAGTGGATGGAGAGAGTGGAAGAGAGAGAGAGAGAGAGAGAGAGAGAGAGAGAGAGAGAGAGAGAGA
>CABHPP010125782.1:29254-41661 GCA_902168425.1 Peromyscus attwateri | reverse complement strand
CTTAAAATTCTTTTAAATATATATATTTAATTTTTAAGCTTTTTTTTCTGTTGTTTGTTTTGTTTTTGGATTTTTGAGAGAGGGCTTTACTGTGTAACTGCCTTGGCTGTTCTGGAACTAGCTTTGTAGACCAGAGTGGCCTTGAATTCATAGAAATCTGCTTGCCTCTGCCTCCCAAGCACAGAGGGGACTAAAGCTGTGTGCCACCACAGCCCAGAACAATTTTTTTTAATGATTTTAAGGAAACAAATTTTCATTTGCTTTTGCAAAAGAAACAGTCATGCCAGATTCAAGACTGCCATGCGTTGTAGAAATTACTGCCCTCTGAGTTTCAATACCATTCCTCTATTTTCAGACACCATATTTATTTAAAAAGTTTTTAGTAAATTTAAGATAAAAACAAAGAAAATATTTGGAAATCACATGTGTAATGAATTATTTACACTCAAAATGTATACACAGACTTAAAATTTAAAATTAAAAACAAATGATATAATTATAAAACAGCAGCATGTTTAATCAGACAATAAAGATATATAAATGACAGATAAGTGTTCTGTGTGTGAATTGAAACTTATTTCTACAACTAAAGGAGATACTTTAATAAGAATGTATTCTAGAAAAAACATATAAGGATAAAATAGTGATATATATATATATCACTATATATCATTTCTATATATATAATCACTTTAATGATTCAGTATTGAATGGCTGTATAATGTCAAGCATGTGATTATCGCTCTTTCAGAAGCAAACATAAAATGTTTAAGACAATATCATGATGTTGTCAAATAGTCATTAGACTTTGTGAATTTGTGACATTCTTTCTAAACATATTATCTTGCTGTCTGCAAGGAATCATGTTTACCATGAGTGTTCTGTGCTGATTTTTCTTCCCCTCCTGAGTGTTATGTGATAAGTCTTTTGCACCCTGAAGACCTCTCTGCCATCCCAACAAACTGAATCAGATCAAATTAGAAAAGCCCAGGTTTAATGGGTAAAGTGCTCCTGGGCGATTCCCTGGCCCGTAGAGAGCAGACTGGGAAGCAAGACCGGAAGAACCATATGTCTGTTTTCAGGGATGCAGCTTATATACCCTGTGGGAGTGATCTTGAGCCTCTCTGGGGGAGGAGCTATGTTTGGCAGGCTTTGAAGGGGCAGGTTTAGGGACAGAAATGGGGAGGGGAGTTGAGGTGGATCTTCTACCAGACTCCTTCCACATACTCTAGACTCTTTGGATATAGGGATGCCAGGGTGCCAGGGGTTGAGGTGGAGCTCCCACCCAAACATTCCAGACTTTTTGGGTATAGGGATACCAGTTCAAATAAAGAGAGAGGTAGGAGAGGTACCTGGCCAGAGGGGGAGTTTGAACTGGGAGGTGGTGATTGAGGAGGAACAGCCTTCCATAAAGGAGCTCAAAAGGGCTCAAACCTACCTGTAAGAGAGTGTGGGGTGGCCTGGTGGTGAGTAAGGGCAGTGAGGAGAAGGGAGGGCCAAGACAACCTGAGTTCAATGGAGAGCTTGATGAGCTGTTGTTTGATGAGTTCATTGGCCTTCTCAACCTTTTCTGAGGGTAAAGGTGTCTACCATAGTTAGGAGGTAATGGAGTTCTTTAGGTATGGGTATGTGAGTGAAGTCCACCTGCCAATCCTCACCTGGTTAGTGTCATTGAAGCTGGCGCAGAGGCTGACATAGCTGGAAGACCCCTGTAAATGGACCTGTGAAATACTCAGGAGAGTGTGGGGGACCAGGTGAGTGTAGCCCTAAAAAGGCTGAGAACATTGCGACCGAGCAGAGGTGTGGGGCAAACAGGTATGACCAGAAAAAGAGTGTGAGAAGAATCGCCCTGCAAGAATGCAGGGGAAGCATCAGGGTCTTAATTGGGAAGGAAGGGATCCTGTCCACCTCTGTGACAGAAATTAGTGAGGGGACTGTAGGACCTGAGTGAGATGCCAAAACAGAAGAGGTAGCTCCCATGCCCAAAAGAAAGTCAACGGCCTTACCCGCTACCTGCAGTGTCACCCTAGGCTCGGAGAGGGCAATGGGATTCAGCAGGTCTAGGCTGCATCACTTCTCTGCCAGGCTCAGGAGTTCTCAGTTGCCAGTGTTGGTGAGGCTGGACCTCGATGGCATGGCATAGAGGATGGGCCTGTATGGGGGCATTCCAATTTCTAGTGCCCAGGCTGTCGGCAGACAGGGCATGGCCTCCTGGGCGCCTGGGGTTCAGGGCAATACTGTGACCAGTGTCCCTGATTGCCGTATTTGAAGCAAGTTTTTGGTGGAGTTGACTTGGGCTGAGCTCCAGTGGGATAGAGTCTTGTGGATGATTTCTCTTGTACCCCTTGTGGGGGCCCTGGTGGCCTCAGAGCAGCTGCTAAGGCTTGGGCTTGGAATGTATTCTGTTGCAGCCTTGTCTGTCAGGTTGACTCAGCTGTCATTCTCAAGCATTAAAAACTTTAAAAGCCATTTCACCAATTCCTTTAGGAGAGTCTGGGGATACTCCTCAGCCTTTTAATTTTTTTTTTTCTAATATGTAGCGCTGACTGAAAAATGAAATGGGTGGGAAAGTAGAAGTCTGGCGAGACTGAGTATAAGAAGAAACCGAAGGAAGATTTGGGGGTGTTAGGCCAGTGTATAGGCTGAGGCATTGGGAGATGGGGGGAGCAGTAAAGGGAGGGAAGGACAGGAAGGAGGTTAAGGAGGAGGAATTTGGTCTTAGATTTGTGGCCCCAGAGGAGGGGTTTGGGTAGGTAGAGTTTGGGGGAAGCAAGGGAGGGGTCAGTATCTCCAGTATTGAATGGACCAGAGCTGTGAGACATTGGCCCCTGTATGGAGGGCGGGGAACACAGAACCCAAAAACCATGGATGTAGGGCAGTTCTGTCCAGTTATATCAGATAGTCCCAATTTGAATAGATTTTATAAAAGACCCCACAGGGGCATTTGGGGATCAGGATTTGAATGGCAAGTGCCATTTCTCAAGTGTTTCCCAGGGACTAGAAGCCTAGCACAATGTGTCCACTGTGGTAAGTCTTGGGACAAAAACAGGGGTAGGGCTGGTAGAAATTCCCTTCAACAGAACGTCTTCTGGGGAAGAGGTCCCATGGAACAAAGGCAGCCTTTTCCAGTACAGGTTGGGGTGGAGCAAAGGCAGCCCTGTGATCAGGAACTGGTCAGGGACCTGGAGTGACCATGTCTCTGGCAAGACACCTTGAAAAACAAAGAGGTCTTGGGCCTTCTAGGCAAGGACTTGGAAAGGGGAACTTGCCCAGCCTAGAGCTGATCTTAGTCTGGTGGAGAGCAGATGTGGGGGAGAGGGGTGTTTTCCCACCAAGGTGCCCTGGGCCAGTGGGGAAAATTCAATCCCCCCTCAGTGGAACCTCTAGATGTTAAGTCTTTTGCACCCTGAAGGCCTCTCTGCATAGAGGAGATGGAGACACGAGACCTGAAGAACCGCGTGTCTGTTTTGGGGGGGTGCAGCTTATATACCCTGTGGGAGTAGTCTTGAACCTCTCTGGGGGAGGAGCTGTGCTTGGTGGGCTTTGAAGGGGCAGATTTGGGGAGGAGCTGAGTTTAGCAGGCTTTAAAGGGGTTGGTTTAGGGAAAGAAATGGGGAGGGAAGTTGAGGTGCATCTTCCACTCCTTCCAAACATTATGGATATTACTTCAAGTCTGAATCTCTTGATTTTAATTAGAGACTATAATTCTTGAACTCTGTTTATGGGCTCAGTGTTACTCAGGTATGTTTCCATGATGAATTTTAATAATTAGAATATAGACAAGAGCTTGCTTTGCCAATTTACAAATACTGTCTATATAAAGTGTCTACAATCACCCATATCATAGTCAGGTGGAATCACAATCAACTGAGTAAATGTCCCTGAGCCTGAGACTAGAATTAAGATTCCAGAGAGGGTGAAGTCAAATATTCAAGGAGCCAAGTCAGGTGCAAGGTGGACACAGCACATTGCCTGAGTGTATCACTTGCTATTTACTAAAGACAGTTCCTGCCATGTACAGACACATGCCGATCCAGGGAACATCCTGGAACACAGAGTGTGTGTGTGTGTGTGTGTGTGTGTGTGTGTGTGTGTGTGTGTGTTATGCATGTTTGGCATCCTCATATGCTCAAAGTATATATGCACAAAAGAAAATCATCTCCTGAGCAAATCTGGTCCACAGTCCCCAAGTTTGTTTCCTCACATAGCAAAGTTTCTGACACATTGTGTTTTAATAAAATCTTAGAAAAATTGTTGAAAGTAGATGAAGTTGCAGCATGAGTGCTTGGACTGTATGTTTTCATCAGAATAATGCTAGTGTCTGTTCATTTTCCTACTTCTGAGTATAACACGCATACATGGTGGCTGACTTGTCCTTGCTGTGTGGTCATAACAGAAGGATACCTCTGCTCATTGTGAACAAGTCTTACATTCTCCTTCCATTCTATGAAGGAAGTGTTTTTGTGAGTCACCTATAGGAAGCACACTGAAAACCACTAACTTATTCTGAAACCACATTTCTGTCATCACGTACCTGTCTCTTCCTACTCAGTCCTAGTGCTATATAAAGGAGCTAAACATAGAACTACATTTTTAAAGTTTATGCACAATAATGAAAACATCTTTGAGTGTTATCTGAGGCTAAAGTGTCCAGACTGTTCTGCACACGGAGGTCCTCATGGAGTTTTAATATCTGCAGAGACCAGGTTCCTACCGCCAAGGTTAGTATTTAAATGGTTTTGTTGTGGCCAGGAATTGTGCTTGCATAATGCCCTCCTTGTGGTTGTAGCCTTCAACCTGGGCTGAGAACCACTGGTCTAAGATGTGATTCACAATACAGCATCTGATGTAAAATACCAGTTTAAAGGTAGCATCTATGTACTATAATTTTTCTAAGCAATATTCTACATTACTGTTTTTCATTCAGCTTTCTTAAGAAGTGGTGGATAGCTACTTAGACACCCTTATTTGCAAAACTGATACCTGTGCTAGATAGTTTTATGTCAACTTAACACAAGCTAAAGTCATCTGAGAGGAGGAAACATCAAATTAAGAAAATGCCTCCAAAAGATCAGGCTGTAGGCAAGTATGTAGTGTATTTTCTTAATTAATGATTGATAGAGGAGGGCCCAGGCCATTGCAGATGGTGCCATCCCTGGGCTGGTGGTCCTGGGTTCTATAGAAAACCATTAGAAGCCAGACACTAAGCAGCACTCTTCCATGGCCTCTGCATCAGCTTCTGCCTCCAGGTTCTTGCCAATTTGTGAGTTCCTGCCCTCACTGCTTTTGATGATGAACTGTTATATGGAACTGTGAGTGAAATAAATCCTTTGCTTCACAAGTTGCTATTGGTCATAGAGCTTCGTCACAGCAATAGTAACTCCAAATAAGACACTGACTCATCAAGTTTGAAGAGGTGAAGTGTGGCTTGTATCTCCTTCATTTTCTAAATTATAATCCCTTTGAAGTGGATACCTGATTCTCTATTACCTGTAGTTAGCATCCTGAAAGACATTCAGAGCTTGTAGAGAAATGTCACTGGGCTCATTTGTATCCCATAGATGGCAAAATGAAACTAGGTAAAAAATAGACAGGACTGTGAGTTCAGTCTTTCCTTGAAAATTGTGGAAACTAGAGAATAGACTATACGAGGAGCCTCTCCTTTGTCCTATATTTGCAGTGTTATGTTCTTCTCTGATATTCATGCCCATCCTTGTCTTTGAAACTGCAAGCAAAGAAAAACATGGGACAGGAACAAAACAATGCTATTTGAGAAATTGTGTTTCTCTTTACCTCCACATATCTGAAAATACCTAACAAGTACAACTTGTGGCAAAGCGTCTGACCACTCACTTTAATCATGTTAATGGGCTTACTACTTACTGGTATTTTATTCACATGTGTAAAGCAGACATAGGTCTGAAACATATATCTCATCTTCTCCCTAGACCTTTTATTCTGACCAAAAGGTGTTAAATAACAGAACTCTGACTCAATAAATTTAAGTATTTGTTAATGTGACTCCCCCAGTCTTAGATTTAAGAACTCAATCTTTAATCTTTCCAGTCTTCTAGTATTCCTCTTTATAGGCAATGTGTGTCCCCTGCAGGGACAACACAGCCCAGCATTTATAAGCTTTCTGGGGTCATCCATATAGTTGCTCCTGTGGTAACACTAATGAGGTTACTCCTTGGCATTGGTGGTGGTACCAATTATGAAATATTTTTGTTTTTTGTTATTGTTATTGATGTTTTAATTTTTCTCTTTTAGTTTTCCTCTAAAATTTTGTTTTTGGAGAGGGGGGTTACAAGGGCAGAGGGTGGAAGGGAAGAGACAGGGAGATTAATGGGATCAGGATGTATGATGTGAAATCCACAAAGAATAAATATTAAGAAAAGGAAGTAAGAAAGAGAAAGAGAGAAAGAAGAAGAAAGGAAGGAAGGAAGGGAGGGAGGAAGGAAGGAAAGAAGGAAGGAAGGAAGGAAGGAAGGAAGGAAGGAAGGAAGGAAGGAAGGAAGGGAGGGAGGAAGGAAAGGAAGGAAGGAAGGAAGGGAGGGAGGGAGGGAGGGAGGGAGGGAGGGAGGAAGGAAGGAAGGAAGGAAGGAGGAAGGAAGGAAGGAAGGAAGGAAGGAAGGAAGGAAGGAAGGAAGGAAGGAAGGAAGGAAGAAAGAGAGAGAGAAAATTACTATATATACTTCCATTGCTCTTAGAATTCCCCACATGTTTTGGCTACTTGTAAGGACTTCTTGGTTCTCAGAACAACTGCTCTAAGCAAAGAATTAGTGGATACCAAGCACTGTAATGCTTAAATTTCTCCAAACTTCATAAGCCTTTCTTTCTCTTCAGAATCCACTAAGGCTGAGTAAGGGGGACTTGAAATATCTGTGTTCCTCTGCAGACTTTTCTCCACCCATTGGGTTAGGATCCAAGAGCTTGAGCTCAGGAAACTCCAACACAAAGAACTCTGGTATATCTCCCAGACACTAATCCATGCACATACAGCATTCTAAATAATTCTTACAAGCATAAAACTTATCTAAGATTCCTGAGTTGTAGGCCAATCCTGCCTTGTCCTTCCCTCAGGTCATAATGTCAACCTGTTCAAACACAACTGCTTTCAGAGTAAATGCCTTTATTTCAAGTGATTTTTAATTCTTTGCTTAGTAGTTTTCTCTCCCCTCAAAAAATTTTAAATAACCAAGATACAGATTTTTATCAGTCTTATAGATGTTTTATTAAGACATATCACTTTATCATTTGCATAGGTAGTACAATTAAATTATTCTTTGTATACATATACATATATATTTACACATAGATAGATGTATGTATTTATGTATGAATGTTTATTTAAGCATCTACAGCCATACGTATACACAAATGGCATCTGGGTTGATATATGAATAACTTCATTAGCTTTTCAGTGATAAACAGTGGAAAAAAACTAAATAAAGGTGATATATGGAATAAGAAATGAAATTGAGCAGATTTCAAAACCAAAGAAGTCTCCTGTGAAAACTGTTATTTGGTAAGATATTAAATAAATTGTAAAGTTTGGATATTTGAACATAAAATTCACATATATCTATATTACATTTTACAAGTATCTTTGCAGATTTAATAATTTAAAATATGGACAAAATGTTATATTTGGATGATATTTGAATCATTTTTATTTTACCATCCTTGTATTATTCTTTGTAGATTTTTCCACTATGGTTATATTTCATCTTGTGTAATAGATAAGAACAAAGCACATTACAATAACATACAACCACGCACATGCAGGTACAACATTTACATTCACCTTCAAGTTTTATGAAGTTTTCATGTATAAATTGAGTTGTAACTAAATGAAATCATTTTGAAACTTGAATATTAGTTATTGAGAACATCTTTAAAAGAGTTTTAAAGTGTGATCAAAAATCCTCTCTTATTCTTTTCTCTATGTAGATTTTGTAGATACTGTTTTGATGGAAGAATTTCATATACATCAAACAAAAATACATTTTGTTTAAATAGACATGTTTATTTCCACATTTTCCTACAAAAATGAAGTTTTTGTAGGTGTCCTATTATTCTCATTTTGTAATATCATTTTCATCAGGTTTTGGCATGGCACTGTAGTTAAACGCTGATTTTGAATTTGGTGGTAGTGATTAATGTAAAGAAAAACTAATCAGGATCATCTTAGAAATGAATAGATCTTGTGTCAAATTTCATTCTGCAGTGGGCTTTTTGCAAGCATAGTCCAATCCATTAGGAGTGGAAAGTTATAATGGAAATGCTGACAGGCTGCTCTACAGCCGTATGAGGGCTTCCATTGCTGATTCATTAATCTCTGTGGAAGACAGTACTGGTGTCTTTTTACAAATCAAATCCTTCCTTTACAGTGGAGACAGGTCAAAATAGAGCAGCCTCACAAACTCTCCAATAGAAAGGAGACAGATGATGCTGACGTCTCCACTGGTTTAGGCAGAGTCTGGTAGCTGAGAGCTGTGGATGAAGTGCTTTGCTAAAGTAGACTGAGGGCTATTTTTAGGCAGTGTGGGTTGCCTTTTATTCATCATATCTAATAGCAGGAGGAATGCAGCAAGCTCCTCAGCACAGCACATGAATAGAAATACAGGAATGAATACAGCATAGATCTGACCAGCACCTGAGCCCACCTGAGTTGCAATAGCTCTTCATCTTGCCTTAGAAAGCTGCATACATTTTGATTTTCTCTGGCTTTTGTTTCCTTTTTTTCTTTTTCTTTTTGTTTTTTGTTTTTTGTTTTTTGTTTTTGTTTCCTGTTTGCGAACTATCCTTTTCCTTTTATTTAACAAAACAATTCTGTCCTGGACTCCATTAAAGGACTTGTTTTCATCTCTTGAGTTTCAAATGCCTTACAAAGAATGGATATGAGTTAGATGATCTTTATCAATTCTGATAGAATTGGTATTTTTGTGGAGATATCAAACTTGTTAAAAGTATACAGCTATTTGCTTATCTGTAGTATAGGAAAGGGCAATAGAATGCATAAGATTTATAACATATGTCACTTTTTAGTTTGTGGATGTATGTCCTATTTTTACCAGATTGGAGATTTTCTCATTGCTAAGTAGGAAAGTAAAATTTTTACCTAAGACATCAGTATGCTTAAAGAGATATACGTGAAAGAATCTGACTTAACTCAGTTTACCATTTACAAATGTGTATGATCCCTTAGGAGGAGTTTGAACTCAGTGATTTTGTTTTCATAATTGGCAAAATGGAAACAATTGTATGTTAATGCTTAAAAGGTACTTATAACAGTGCCTACACTATTTTAAACACTCAAAATGTTACCATACTAATTTTAAATGAATTTTATTTTGTCACAAAATGTGTGATTTCACTATCTTGTGGTATGAATCTTATGTACACTTTGTTTTTTATTTCATAATGTAGAAAGGACTACTCATCTAATGTCTTATGAATAAGCACTACCAGTTCTAACTGCTGATTGCTATTATGAACCTTCTCAGTATGACATTTGACTCTTTTTTCTAAATCTGTATTATCCTGCCTCCCATAATCAATGTAATCATAAAACTGGTGAATAGAATAGTATACACGATAAGAAGTGAGCATAGAGCAAAATCACTCTTCTCCATTGATTATTTTTAAATATAGCATAATTCTGTCTCGCACATTTGAAATTTCAATTGCTCCTCTGCATTTTGGTGTTATACAAACTATGGAAATAGTCTGAAGAAGCTATAATTACTGGGTTAATGATGGGGGTGCTTATAGCCTGAAACTAGTTTTAGCAACATTAAGAAGCAGTTGCCGCTTGCCCTTTCCTACTGTGAATCTCCTATTCCTCACCATTCTTTTGCTGTGGGATGTCCTGTATATTGTGAATAAATAAATAGCTGATTAGCCAGTAGCCAGGCAGGAAGTATAGGATAGGCTATAGGATAGGCAGGACAAACAGAGAGGAGAGGCTGGGAGGTGGAAGTCTGGAGGAGATGCTGCTAGCTGCCACCATGAGTACCAACAAGTAAGATACTGGTAAGCCACGAGCCATGTGGCAAGGTATAGATTTATAGAAATGGGTTAATTTAAGATGTAAGATCTAGATAGCTAGAAGCCTGAGCCATTAGGCCAAACAGTTTAAATAATATAAGCATCTGTATGTTTATTTTATAAGTGGGCTACAAGACTGCCCGGGCTTGGCGAAACATGGAGAGAAAACTCTAGCTACATTCTTTACTTGACTCTTCCACACAGAAAGATTTCTATTGCATAGTAGATCAAATTTGGCTATGAAGAGTATTGAGGTTGAAAGTGGATAACTGACAAATTACATCCTTTTATATATTACTTATAGAAGAACAGTAGGTAACTGATATACAATGATAACCCACGTATCTGTGGGCACAAAACCCTACCTAGAGTGTCTCAAGCATAGCATATTTAAAGACCAAAAATAATAGCTAATGCCTATCAAACACTTAACAACACAGGTTTTGTGCTAAATGCCTAAACATTCTACTTTGTGTTCTTTTAGTGATACCTAGATGTAAGTGCTGCTATTATGTGTATCATACACAGAAGTTAACATGAAGCACAAACAAGTACATCCTGTTTCATCTATGCTCCATGGGGGACACTGAGTTGAAGATAAACCTACCCATCTTTTACCTCAAAGCAATGGCTCTAAATGCCATCAGACACTAGCAGCAGATGATCAAAATTAAAATACAGCCACAGCTTCAGTGAGAGCTTTGTTCTATCCCTGCTCTGTTTTCCTCATAGAAAGCACAGCAAGCATTGTGTAACCTCCACTGCAGCCTAGTCACAACAAATGGGTTCTGCTTGCCCTTGTTTGTGCCTCTTGACATTACTTTCCCCTCTCCTGTCCTTTTTCCCTGCATTAGATGGCAGCTAACAAAGCTTTAAGGGGTTTGTTCTTCCCATTCTTTTCTGAATGTCTGTGCTCCTAGTCTCTTCTTTTCGAAAAGTACTGACCTACTTTGGACAGTGCTTTATAAAGGCAAGTCTGGGAGTCTCATTTCCCAGGTCTAGTTCCCCTGCCTGCTCTAAAGTCTGCTTTGGCTCTGAAACAAGGAGCATATCAGCTCTTTGTAGCTTAGGATTTCTTCTTTTCCTTTCATCTTTCTCATTTTTCTCTCCATTCTTAGTCAGAAGCATTATTATTTGTACTCTTTCTGCCACTCAGGAAATATTTAGTGGCTGAATATTTATTTTTAATCACTAAGGATTCAGTGCTATTTTGAATTTTGCAAGTGTGGCACAGAACACCAATCTTTGTTGGCAACTGCAGCTACGCTCTGTGAATAGGTGCTGCATTTGTGTCACACCTTGCAGTTGGTAACATCAAGTGAGTGTGGATTTCTGACTTCAAGAAACTCAAGGAAAGCACTATACCCATGATAACAAATCAGAGAAATGCTATTATTATCCTTCAAAGAGAGGAAAATATCACATAGACAAAGAGGAAAATATTGTTGTAGAATTGGCCTTTGTGCTAAAGATCATCTTGGAATTTAATGATAGAAACAGAATATGGAAGCTACTACATATGGGAGAGAAATCTTGGGAAATGACCATAGACACTGAAGTTAGACACTAAATCAGATCTATTTATGAATGACTAGTGAGTTAGTGCAGTAGGAACTGAAGCAATATGACCTAGTAGAGGAAAAAGAGTTGAAAAGTTAAAATTGGATATAAGGCTATAAATGCCTGTTGAAGATTCAGATGCAAACAAAAGTAACAAAGAACCACTGAAAGTTTTTTAATCATATAAATAGCTTCACCAGACTCCAAGAAAAATGTATTAATGTACTTTTTAAAAATCATGACACCAAAGCAAAGTGTTTGTAAAACTCTTGGGTTACATCCACCACAAAGCTAAACAAGAAATACATGTGCATATATATATATATATATATATATATATATATATATATATATAATTTTTATTGTTTAGTTTGTTCAATGATGATGGACTTGTAAATAATTTAGTATGGTAGGATTGGAAGATACTAGATGACACACAAGCACACTATTTTAGAATCTCTGATGAACAGGTCAGTGTAAGTTGGATAACAGCTATTAGAAGAAGTTAGCAATAAGCCAAAAGAGGAAGTTTAAATAGCAAAGTTAAATGGGAATGCCTATGGAACAGAGTAAGAGAAGGTTCAAAGTTCATTCTTCAAGGATCAGCAAGGTTTGAGGAGCTCTCTCCTCATACTGAAAGTAAGTATAGCATGTAGTCAGAGGTACAGGTAAGAGACTTAGAATGTCTGCAGGGTATTTGGGGTAATAGACATCTGTAAAGAACAGCAAAGACAGAGGAGAGAGAGGGAGAGAGAGAGAGAGAGAGAGAGAGAGAGAGAGAGAGAGAGAGAGAG
>CABHPP010125782.1:0-29244 GCA_902168425.1 Peromyscus attwateri | reverse complement strand
AGAGAGAGAGAGAGAGAGAGAGAGAGAGAGAGAGAGAGAGAGAGAGAAATTATGTGGGACTGTAGCCAAGTAAGGAGGAACATTTGGCAAACCCCATCTTTTCATGATCCCCTGAGCAGAAGAGAGATGCCATTTAAAAAGATTGTGACGGTCCTAGACCTCTGTGAACCACAGTCTTGGAAACTTCAGAGCATGTTCCATAGGACCATGCATTGAAATCATGTGTTAAGAATAACTGTAGACTGTGGAGAAGAAATTTTGCAGTAAAATGATGCCTACAGATTTCAGACATACTAAGCCCTGAAACTATATGATGCAAAAGTCAATTCCTGGAATGAACATATACATAGTCAATGAGGTAGAAACATGATCTGAGCCACAGTCCACAGGATAACAAGGACACAGACTGCAAGATAAGGAAGATGTATTGAAAGTCAAAAATAACGCCAATTCAGATCAGGACAACAACATATTTCTCAACTGTATCTTTAAAAATATAGTAGGATGGCTTTCAGTGATGTATTTCAATCTCTGAATCTCAACTGTCGACCAGCACAAATTCCTATATTCAGAAAAACTATCACTGGCAAAAGTGAAAAAAAAATCCACAATAAAAACAGGCTAGAATATCTCACAACCACTAAGGAAGTGCTATGAAAGAGTCTGTAAGGGATTGTTTGGAGTGCAAAGAACCATAATGCCTGCCAAGATGCTTCTAGAAAGAACAGTAGTTTAACAAACGGGGACTAAGAAGACATCAAACACTATGTAAGAATTACTGCATAACTTTAGATAATATATCTGAATATTGGTGGTCCTGATTCCCCAATCAGAGATTATTGGGGCTGGATCTAAAAAACAAAAACAAGTAAACAAAACAAAACAACAACAACAAAAAACAGGATCCATTTATTGTTCTATACTAAGAAATATACCTTTCCACCAACAACAAATGCTACCCACACAGAGAGATAAGCAAAGATGATACAAGAAAACTGAACCAAGAAGCCACTGGGAGTCACTGTTCTTATATCTGAGAAAATATACCTCAAGCTAACCTTGAAATATATAATTTTAGAATATAGGCACTGAGCACTGGTGCACACAATTTCATAAAACAAACACTGCTATATGTAAAGATATAGATTAACCCCAACAGGATTACCGTGGGTGAATTCAGTACCCTACTTTCACCAATTGTCAAGTCATCTCAACATAAGCTTGAGAAACATTTGAATTAAGTGACATCATAGATAAAATAAGACTAATGGACATCTGCAGAATATTACACCCAAACACTGCAGAATATACATTCATCTCAGCATTGCTTGGAATTTTCTTTGAAACAGATCACATAAGACACAAAATAACTCTGAACAAACCTGGGGAAACTGAAAGGAAGAGGTTTTTGTATTTTATATAAAATATAGATCACAAAAGAGTAAAAATTGAAATCAACAGTAATAGAAACTGTGTAACATGCACAGATCCAGGAGATTGAACAACATAATATTAATTGATGAAAGGACCATCAAAGAGATTAAGAAGGAAATTTTAAGTATCATAGAAATAAATGGAAATTAAAGAAATCTACTAGATAAAAGCCAATTTAAAATTAAATGTATGTTAAAACATTGAATAGAATTGCTGTACATGGATGCACAATGCTGATCCAAGAAGGCATGGCTTATTAAATTAAAATCTTAGTGTTAGGCATGGGATACCATCATATTAGTTATTGGTCAGAAAGGTCCAAAGGTTACCCCTCAAAACATAGGTTGTTGTCATTGCTCTTAGTTTCCCATCATAACTAGGTGGTAAGACCCCATTGTTGAAGACAGCATTCATTTTGCATGCAGAACATAGAAAAATAAACCTTGCACTGCCTAGGAAACCCTTTGGGCTAACTAACATAGTGCCAGTTGTTGCTATTGAAGTTGCTGAGGGGGAAAAGATATCAATAGTATCACCCAGCACTTAAAACTTGCATGCTACAATACAGACCTTCCTGGCAAAATATACCCACTAGTACAATAGTGGCATGTCACTATAAGGATGATCAATGACTTTCTAATTCGATATGATTTCTGATGAATAGGAAGGATTTTATGTTTGGTATTATAACCTGCTCAAAAGCCCATGAGACAGGAAACCTAGGCCCTAGGGAAGAAATTTACTGTTAATTTTGCTAAACAGACATGTCAATCTGTCTTCTAAATACTTATTTTATACCCATATATTGTGCTGCTCTCAACTTTGGTCAGTGAATATTCTTTTTACAATGGGTAGTAGCTAATGCATAAGCATACCATATGAAAGTGTGAAGTACAGGTATATGTGTTTGTTCAGTTGAGGATGAGTCCTCTATATCAACTTACCTCTAGCTTTGGCTGAAGTAATATTATGAAAGAAAAGAGAATAAAGAATGCAAAAGCTAGCCGGGCGGTGGTGGCGCACGCCTTTAATCCCAGCACTCAGGAGGCAGAGGCAGGTGGATCTCTGTGAGTTCGAGGCCAGCCTGGACTACCAAGTGAGTTCCAGGACAGGCACAAAGCTACACAGAGAAACCCTGTCTCGAAAAACCAAAAAAAAAAAAATGCAAAAGCTAGCATAGTGTGGAGAGAGCAGTGAAATGCCAATTTTTAGATATGGCTTTGCTGATGCACACTTCAATTCACAGTAGTTGTGGTTATCTGCACAAAATCTGTATAACATCAATCCCATTAGAAGTAGTTGATCTAACGTCTAGATTAGGACTATTGGCAATTGATTGTTGCTGAAGGAAGGAGAATCACTTACCATTGAGGACATTGCAACTAGTAAGCAGTCCAAGCATTCAAGTGTGGATGGCCACACTTCCATGCACATATAGAAGATGCTAATTGCTCTCAAGGAGTTATAAAAGCTTAAAAGAAGACATGAATTGGGGAGGGTGACAGTGAGATGGCCTAGAGGGAGTTGGAGGAAGATAATAATAAATAGATATGATCAAAATACATTGTATAAGTGTATACAATTTCAAAGAATTGGTAAAAGTATTTTAAAATCAATCAAATGAACAATCAAGCATGCCAATTTATATAAGTCATAATGAAAATGGTGTACATGTCTATATAGGATAAAACACAAAATGCTAATAATGTGAGAAAAGTTTAATCTTACTAGCCATTGATGAAATCAACTTAAAGCTATATATACTACCCTCTGTGTATTTAGATGATTCTAAGTTAGCATATTACAGAGATACTTGTACATTTACACTTACTGCAACATTATTCACAACAACCCTTCTCAATTTCCCATACTTAAAACTGAACCTATGGTCTTACACATGTTACTGATACATTCTCCCATTGAGCTACAACTACAGCCCACCATGACAGATAAGCTGTAGAAACAGCCTATTTTGGAGTTAACTTAGATGCCTGTATCAGTTACCTTTCTACTGCTTTGATGAAACAGGATGACAAAGGAAGATTTGGAAGAAAGAGTGTGTTTGGACTTATGGTTCCAGAGGGTTAGGTCAGTCATGACAGGTAAGTGACAAGTATATAGGTTAGAATATCAAGCTGATATCTTACTTCTTGAATTTTAAGCACAAAACAGAAAAAGTGAACTAGAAGCATCTTAAATCCTGCCTACAGTGTCATACTTCTTCCAGCAAGGCCATACCTCCTAAACTCCTCAACAGCATCATGCAAACCAAATGTTCAAATCTTGAGCCTATGGCAGCTTCACATTGAAACCACCATAGTGTCCAACAGCAGAAGAATGGAGGAGAAAATGTGGTGTAGATGAGCAATGGGATGTCTTTCCACCATAAAGAAGAATGAAGTTATAGCATTTCAAAGAAAATGGATATAACTGAACATAATGTCCATAAGTGAATTAGGTCAGCCTTAGAAATAAATGTATTTTCTCTCATTTTGGAATCTTAAGTTTTATCTAGATACATAAAATATATTATATGAAAATGATAGGAAAGTAGACGTAGGTGAATCTACATAGACAAGGAGGCTAATGGAAGGAGAGTGGACTGGGAAGGGGAGGAATGAGTGGGAGAAAATCAACTCAGAGCACATTTTATAGTCTCAAAAAGAAAGAAATCCTTGTGAGGACAGTAAATATACACTGGTGAAAGGTTTTAAAAAGAACAAACAACAAAACAAAACAAACAAAAAGCCACACCAAGAAAAGAAAGAGCTGTTTTTAATTGCTCCAAAACCTAACCCCCTTAAATGATTCAAAGTACAATATTTGAGTGGCAATGGAGATAAATTACATTGTATATAGAAAATAATTTTCTTAGCTACAGATAAGACAGTGACTATAATTTATCAGTTTTGTCACAAGCAGGAAACTACTGGAAATATAGGTACATTATGAAGCTGAAACTAGAGGTTCTCACAGCATTTCTTTGGTAGCTGGTCCCTTGAGATAGGGTGATATGAGAGACAGTGAGGGTAGAAACAAACAATAGAGAGTAAAAGTTGAACAAGTTAGAACCAGCGGGAAGGGAAAGAGCCCAACAGAGAGAGAAACATGAAACATAGTGGCCAACAGTCTCAACACATTTGATGTCAAGTAGAGATAGCAATGGAAACAGGATATTAGATATTTAGATTAAGAAGTCATTGAGAGCATTAAGAAGGATATTCTGTAAATTGAATGATTACAGAAAGGGTTCCCAAGAGCACTTGAAAATCTGTGCATCGATTAGTATGCACAGACTTCACAAGGTCTGTCAAATCTAATTCTCCTGTACCGGTGAAACAAAAAGTAATCCATAAAGAAGTAAGATGAATATTACCAAAAATAGTACACAGGAGAAAGGTCAAATCATTGTCTGTGTCAATTGATATCAGGAGCTTAAATGCATTCAGTCACAGAGTACTTTCCCAGCCTCGGGGATATCAAGTGTTGTCTTATCTTCATATGCCTCTTATCTTTGTGTATTCCCTAAATTAATGCACACAATGGATACATTGATGAGAATGATTATATACATACATACATATATATATACATATGTTTATATAACTAAAATTTCTATTAAGTAAAGATGGTTTTTCATAGACTTATTAAGTGCTACCAGATTGCCAAAAAAATCAAGTTTTACTGAGAGTGAAAGCAATTAAAAACAATGGAAGTTAAGAAAGTTGCATTAGGTGTTAAAATGGGAAAGTGTCTCCAGTGAAAACACTGCAAGAAAAACAAGCTCTCTGGAATGGACAAGGGGCTTTAGATACTATTAGGCTGTTGGGACTGATCTAGGGAAATAGCTCACACCTAGTGACCAAAACCAAAAGGATTTGTTGCTTCACAGTTCTGGATTCTAAGAGAAAGATGTCAGCAGGGCTAGTTCTCTCTGATAAAGGCAAGAGGAAAATGGGATATTTCCACCTGCTTGTGGCTTGTGGCTGGCCTATCTAGGGTTCTTGTGTTGCATGCCTGACTCTTACCACAGCATTCATTGCATTGGTGTATTCCCTGTGTGCCTACTTTTGTCCTCATTTCTCTGTTTTATTTTGTTTTAGTAAGCATATCAGTCACATTGAACTGTGTCTCACTCATTTTAGACTATGGTGAAGTAACAATATCTCCAGCAGTCTAGTTCTACTTAGGTCACATTTCATAGACCTGAGAGTTATAACTTTTTCCTACTAAGTTCTTGTCAACTTGACACAAGTTATAATCATTTGGGAAAAGGTACCTTCAGTGAAGAAAATGCTCCCACTAGGCTTATCTGCAGGCATATCCGTGGGACATTTTGGATTAATATTTGATATATGAAGGCCTAGTCCATTATTGGTGCCACCCTAACACAGATGGTGCTGGGGGTATAAAAAGAAGCAATCTGAGCAAGCCATAAGGAACAAACAGCATTCCTCTGTAGCTTCTGCTTCAACCCCTGCTCCCAGATTCTTTCAGTGAGTTTCTGCCTTGACTTCCCTCACTGATGAACTCTTATATAGAATTGGAAGGCAAAGTAAATCTTTTCCTTATCAAGCTGCTTTTGGTCATGGTATTCATCACAGCAGTAGAAACCCCAACTAAGACAAACTTTAGTATATGAATTTGAGAGAGTCTTCCTCCTACAGCAAAACTCGTTGGTTTTTCTGGAAACAAAGACTCCTGTAGAGAAGTGGCAGATGATATTACAGGGGAAGTTAGAAAGGGCAAAATTTGGAATTTAAAAACATCCCTGACTTGATTTTGATGACAGACTAATACTAGCACTCTTATAATCTTAGATAAGCCACCAAAGCTTCTCATCAAATGTCACATCAAACAGAAGCATCTAAGATAAAGTAGCATTGTACAGAAACCGGAGTGTAACATTTCTGTCTGTGGTTTAAACCAGTCCACATTCCAGTCTCAATTCAGCAACCTCCCACATGCACAGAATCTGAATATTTTACTCAGTTTAAAATACAAAGCAAACAAACAAATAAACAAACAAAAAAACAGGCAGAAGAGGAAAGCCAAGATGATTGTTACAATAGCTTAAAAAAAATGAGAAAATGAAACCAGAGTGGGACAGTATTAGTGAGAAAGGTGATGAAGTTAATGTGATGTGTACAGCTTATGTAGTAGTTGGTAAGCTGTATCCGAATTGCTGAAGGAAGAGAATGTAACACTTTTATCAATACTATTGTTAATGAATATTTATAATATATTAATTTTCCTTGTCATGTCAAAATGTATCCTACTTGTTCATATTTACTAAGCTAATATGATGTGGTTTGATTTTAATTTAAAAGTTGAATAAAAGTTTATTTATCAAAGGTAGAAGGCACAGTGATGAGGTAACAGCATAACAAGGCATTTGAAGATACCTATCATGGAGGCTCCTAGCCTTAGAAGCTAGAAGCATCAGTTTCCTTCAAAACCTTTCTGCTTCAGAAAATTCACCTGTGTTTCAAATGAGCTCCCAACCTGTTTCCAAAGCTAGACTAACTGAACAACCTTCCCCTTCTCCATGAGGATACTTAAGTACTCAGATCATCTGTCTTTCTTTATAATGAGCAGTGTGACTACATAGACACATATTAGAGTCTACCACTACTGAACATGCGTTTTGTGAGACCAATATTATCTGGTGACATGATCATTTCTCCAATAATGTTTAATATTCCTATAAGTATATTTTGTTTCTGTTGTAATACCACTCATACACTGCAGAAAAAACCCACTTCAGTTATCTAAATAACAAAATTTAACAGATAAAGCACTAAAGAGCAAAATATTCAAAACCCTTTCAACTTCACTAAGAAATCATAACTAGAAAAATAACACAATAATGATTACAACAAAAAAGATAACATTTAGAAAGTGATTAAAAACTAATGATATTTACAGTATGTGAAAATGTCTTTACAGAGCAGAAGGGATACATATCTTGGTAGGAACTGATTTGAATAATGTCTACAATATCTGAGTTATGGATTACAGGAGTAAATTCCAGAGTTTTTAGAGAAATAAAATTAAGCTCTTGTAAATTTAGAGGATGTCGCTACACTCTACAAAAATGGTAATTAGAGGGGGTAATGGTAAACATGTTGCATATTCATCTAGATCCTGTTGTATTTATCAACATTATGTACTTTGTTGTCAAACGCAATCCTTAGTAGCCAAAGTTGTTATAGTTTCTAAATGTGTATGAACTAATTCTTACTGGAGAAATGTATATTAAAACAGTAGTTTCTAAATTGTATTTTCTATCATGTTATTAGTTTCATCATCACAGATGAATTTGCAAATTTTATTGTGACTTAGTTTGTTAGAACCTTCCTACTTTATCATTAGAGTGTGAATTACAAAGGAAGGTCAATGGCTACTGGGAAGCTTTCTTCAAATGAGTTGTTGACTTTGGTAGCTGTCTTTGTTAGTGTTCTATTGCTATGAAAAGACACCATGTCCTGGCAACTCTTATAAAACATTTAACTGGGAACTTGCTTATAGTTTCCAACGGTTAGTCCATCATCTTGATGGCAGGGAGTATCGCCACATTCAGGTGGAAGTGGTGCTGGAGAAGTAGCTGACAACTTTACACCCTGATCTTCAGGCAACAAGCAAAGAGATAGAAACTGGTCCTGGCATGGGTTTTTAAAACCTTAAAGCCCAGTCTCAGTGACACACTTCCTCCAACAAGTCCACACCTCCTAATGCTTCTAATCATTTCAAACAGTTTCACTTACTGGTGACTAAGCTTTCAAATATATAAGCCTATGGGGTCATTTTATTCAAAGGACCACCATAGCTAACTGTTGTTTCTAGACCAAATGTCAATGCAACTGTATCTTAGGTGCATTCAAATCTATAGTAGTCATATAATACAGAGGATCTCTGTAGGCTTTCTACCTCACATTTGACATTCAACTGCTCCACAACAGTAACTTGTTAGGAGAAAGATGAGTTGCTTAATAACACAGATACAGGTTCAGGTTCACCAACATTCACCAGATATCTACTATGCCCTTGGAACTAAGGATGGAGCACTGTGTTACACAGGAAGGTAGTCCTCCAGCTAGCCCACAGAGCAGTTTCTACCATGTGTAATTAAAACACAGTATTGACAGTACTACAGAGTTTAATAGCTCAAGTATATTCTTTTTTCCCAAGTTGACTGACATTATTTTTTTCCAATGCTAGTTACTGAAACAATATTCTTTTATTAACCTGTCTGAATATTTGTCTCTTAATTTTCAAAGACCATGAGTTGGTTAAACAATTTTTTGACAGTAGTTGTATAAAAACTGTGTGTGAAGAATAGAAATGATTATCACATACAGTTATTGAGAAAGGCTTTGGAGACTTAATAAATGAATGGTCTACTTCTAAGACACCTCTTCACTAATATTTCCTGGGTCTAAGAAACACATTAATTCAAATACTGATTTCTGTAATTCAAATCTTTGTACACATGATTGTGGGCAAGATATTAAGAGGCAAATATGGTCACCAAGAATTTTAAATGTTTTGTCACCCCATAGATCACATACTGGCAATTTCTGATGAATCATTAATTTCAAGAAGTAATTTTTATACTAAGATTTTAAAATTAAATTTGATCTTAAGGTGGTCACATCCATGATAGTACAAATGTACAGAATAGGAAGTCATACCTATGTAGCTTCAATTCACTACAAACTTTCTCAGGATCGTTTTTGGGGAAAATTTCTCTTCTTAGCAATAATGTCCTCAGGGATTTACCTTTGCTTTTCATTGTTCTAAATGTCCAGCTTTTATGATGCTTTGTCAAGACCGGAGGGGACACAGTTGAATCCTGTGTTTTTTCTTCTAGTTGTACTGCCTGGACTCCAGCAACTTGAGGTAGCTGAATAGATATATAACTTAAGATTGCATTTGTTAGCAAGAGAGATGCACGAGGTAGCCCTGCCAGCTGACATCTGCCACAGTGTCTACAGCATATTCCTTTCAGGCCACCTCAGACAAGAAAAAATATTTCTACCACCAGATTCTATTTTTAAAAATATCTGTGGTTAGCCAATTGCAGGCAATGTCTAGTCAGTGGATGTCCTAGTTAGGTTTATCACGGCTGTGATAAAACACCATATACAAAGCAACTTGGGGAGGAAATGGTTTATTCTGTTTATACTTCCAACTCACTAGTCATCACTGAAGGAAGTCAAGAAAAGAACTCAAGCAAGGCAGGAGCCTGGAGGCAGAGGACATAACGGAGTGGTGCTGACCGGCTTATTCCCTCTGCTTTGCTTATCCTGCTGTCTTACAAAATCCAGGATCACCAGCCCAGGGATGACAGCACTCACAACAATCTAGGTCCTCCCCCATCAATCACTAATAAGAAAATGCCCTACAGGCTTGCCCGTAGCTAAATCTTATGGAGACTTTTTTTTTTTTAATTTAAATTCTCTCCTCTCAGATGACAGTAGCTTGTGTAAAATTTGCGTACAACTATCCAGTAAAGTGGAAGAGTTTGAACACATTTTTTTAGATTTCTTTTGTGGGTATGGGTAGTGAATCTTCAGGCTCTTTCTCTATGAATACCTGGCTATTATGCCTCTATAACATTACAGTATTGCAAACTGCATATACAACATGAATATAAGTTTTTTAAAAGTTGGTCCAGAGAACTGAAGTTCTCATTACCACACAATCAACTATTTTGAATGTCTGCTATCAGAACCAAGGCTCCATTGATATGCTGATATTAATCATGGAAAATTATTTCTACTTTTATTCTTCAAAAGCTTCTTGTCTTTTCCTTCATCTTCTTTTTTTTCAACCAGATTTCAATAAACCTGCACTTTCCAACATTCATCCTTTGATAACTGATAATTTCTGCATCCATTTGAAAATAAATGATTATACTTGGATTTATTATTATAGACTTTAATGTCTTCACAATGGCTACAGTCTGTCATATGCTTGAGATTACTATCTTATAATTATACAATTACCACACTCTTATTTTCAGATAATTGCCAGATCCTGGTCTTCCAAGTTTAAGCACTAATAGGAGACAGTTGTACTAAGCACCACACTATGTCACGGTTTATGAAACTCAGTTAGAACCATTTTGGGACAAAAAAAGTCTATGACAGATACAGATTCTGATATTTTATGACGTGAAATTAATGCAGCTATGTATATCTGCAGGAAAAAGAATAGAGAATTATGAATGATTTGCTTCCAGCATGTTGAATCCTTTGCAGAGAAGTCCTGATGCTGTTTTATCAGCTTCTTTCAGATTTTCACTTATTCCTTGGTGCTTTCCAGTCATCTGTGCCTCTCTTTCTGAATTCCAAGATTCCCTAAGTCCTTGCAAAGCCATCTACAAGGAACTAACTCTATAGTTTTAGCTTTTAAGTGTGCTGAATGGCTAAGAACACTTGTCTCAATCTCATCACATTCTTTCATGAGACAAAGAATTTTCCAGAAACAAATACAATACATACATGATAAACACTTAAAAATGGAGAGCATCCTGTCAAGTTAAGTAGTGGAGGCAACAGTAGGAACAGTTATTGCTATGTGCTACTAAGTTTCACTTTTCCTTATATTTTATGCTAGAACATAATTATATCTGTTCTGTGGATGGATTTCTTGTTCCCACAATAGAAAACAAAAAGTAAAACAATTCTCCATAATACCATACATCCTTCACTATTTCATCCACAGGTAGAGTAATAAAGTCTCTGCTTTTAGATGCTAGAGTGCAGACTCAGTATCTTACTGAGGTGCCTATGTCCCTTGGTGTTACAGAAGCTATAGTATAGACTTCAAATTCAGAGTACAAGAAGTTCCAGGATATGAAAAGAGGATGCTACCATTCTTCCTCTGTGTTACTTACCATAAAGAAAAGGAAATTGCTGTTGGAGTTCTCTCTGCAAGCAGTAGACATCTAGATAGGTTCAGCGTTGATACTAAGTACTAACAGTAAGTACTCAGTACTTAATAGAAGGTTTATTTCTCAATGAAAGATGTGGGACTTTAAGTATACTTTCAAATATTGCGTAAACCTTGGGTTATCACTTTTGAGTTCTTTGAACATTGGAGTCCTCTAGAATTCCCAAACATCAGTCTATTGCTGCTGTTCTTAATTACTCTCAATAATGTGATGCTAAGACTTTATTGTTGAAGACATCACATATTTGAGTCATGTAATGTGAAGAAATCAAGCTAGTACCATCCTGGAATCTTCATCTCTACTGGCTAACTTTCATAATGTTGAAAGGTACTGTGTGTACTACTGAAAAAAGAAAAACCAGCTGCCTTTTCCAACTATAAACCCAGTAAGCTACAATAATGGCTGGCTTGGAAAGATAGGTCCATTAATACAATAGTGGCACTAGTGTTATGGGACAACAAATCACTTTCTGATTGGCTTTAAAGACCAACCCACAAGACAGAGCACATTCCTACCAATGGTAAATGGACTCAAAACCCACAAGGAAAGGGCCTAGAAATACTAATCTGCTAAATCAGAGTTTCTCAACCTGTGGGTTTTGACCACTTTCGGAGTTGAATGGCCCTTTCCCAGGGGTTGCCTAAGACCATCAGAAAACACAGATATTTACATTATGATTAAAAAATAGCAAAATTACAGTTATGAAGTAGCATTGAAAAAAGTTTTATGGTTGGGGTCACCACAACATGAAGAACTATATTAAACGATAGCATCATTAGGAAGGTTTAGAACCACTGTGCTAAATGAACATAGAATAAATAAGCCTAAGTTTTTATCATTATACCCTTAAATTAGTATATTCCTCAACCCTCAGCAGAAAAGATTCTTTTTGAAATAGATGGCAATTAATATGGAACTACACACTTGGTCAGCTTGCAGATAATAAAAGACTATGGCATGTTCAGTTCTAAACAGGTCATCTATATAACATTCCTTTCTTCTAAGGCTTATATATCATCATAGAATGGGGTGAAAAGCTTGAAAGAGGCATAGATAGTAGACATTTTTAGTGTGGAATTATTTGCTGGACATGACAGCAATATTGCAAACATAAACTCACAGTGGCTGGGACAGCTTGTAGAAGACATGCACCAGATAAAGCAAGGAAAAATCCCAGCATGGACCACAAAAGGGCTCATGAAATTCCATCCCTATTTGAGGAAAGGAGTCAGTTTTCTTCAGGGACTTGATGGTCCTTAAAATGCTACATATGCTATAGTGGATTGACCTACATGCTCATAGAGGCAACAGGAAGTGGCCCCTGAGTTGAAAACAACAACACACATGAGGTTGGGAGAAAAATGAGGAAAGAGTAAGGGAGGAATTTGAGAATCAAACTGCCTAATGGAAGGTAGTTTGATCAAATACATTATATGCATATATGAAATTCTCAAATAATTTAAAAAGATTTTTATAACATTCAACAAAGGTGCAACAATGCAAACAAAGGTTTTTATGGGCTTTAATACCAACAACATAGAGCAATTGAGGATGATTTGGCCCTACTAAATGCTGCCACACATTAGAAATTTCTGGATGTGCTATACATTTCCTCTGCATATCTTTTTTTGCCATTGACATCATTTAGTTATTCCAAATAGAGTATGCAACTCCATCTGGTGTCTTCTCTGTAACCTCAACACTTAGAGCTACATCATCTCCTTATTAAGTATTGTTTGCCAATTTTTACTTTAAGATAGCAAAATGTAACTAGAAAATGAATATTGCTCCTGTGTATGATGCATCCTAAATCTAATCCTAAATAATTTTGCAGTCAATTACCATTTAGGATTATTCACACCCTTACTCCCTTCCAATTACATGGCTAGACAGAGATAATTTACAACACCGTCTCTATAAATTTGACATGCTTAATCACTAAGACATGGGTTGAGTTAAATTAATCTTCTATAAACAAAATTCTGATACATAATACCATATAATCAAGATTAAAGAAGAATATTGAAAATACTAAGGGTGCTTTTTACAATATCTGTAACCTCTTAGAAGATTTATTATTATCTAACATAACAAAATTCTACAGTCCTACTCAGTCAATAAAATACTGAAAATAGTTTATCAAATAAGTATAACCATTTATTTTGGGTAATGAATTTTGACTCCCTCTGCTATCTTCATCTCTTGCTTTTTTTGTAACTTTTTTTTTATTCATTTTACATACCAACAACAGTTGCCCATCCCTCCCCTGCTCCTGCTCCCCTCTACATCTCTTCTCCACCCCCACACCCATCCACTCCCCAGAAAGGGTAAGGCCTCCCATGGGAAGTCAGCTAAGCCTGGCACATCAAGTTGAGGTAGGACCAAGCCCCTCCCACTGCATCAAGGCTGAGCAAGGCATCCCACCACAGGAAAGGGGCTCAAAAAATCTAGCTCATACACCTTTGATAGTTCCTTAAAAAAAACACCAGGGGCCCCTTAAACAAACCAAGCCACATAACTGTCACTCACATGCAGAGGGTCTAGTTCAGTACCATGCAGCCTCCCCAGCTGTCAGTCCATGAGATACCAGGAGCTCAGGTCAGCTATCTCTGTGGGTTTCCCTGTCATTGAAGAAATTGCTCAACATCTTAGTTATCAGGGAAATACAAATCAAAACAACTCTGAAATACCATCTTACACTAGCAAATGGCTAAAATAAAAATACTAATGAGAGCTTATGTTAGAGAGGATGTGGAGTAAGGGGAATACTCCTCCACTGCTGGTGGGAGTGCAAACTTGTACAGCCACTTTGGGAATCAGTATGGTGGTTTCTCTGAAAACTGAGAATTAACCTACCTCAAGACCCAGCTATACCACTCTTGGGCTTATACCCAAAGGATGTTCAATCATACCACAAAGACACTTGCTCAACAATGTTCAGAGCAGCGTTATTTGTAATAGCCAGAAAAAGAAACAACCTTCATCTCTTCTCTATATTTTCCTTGTTCTCTCTCAAAATGTGGGAATTAGTTGGAGGAATTCATGGGAGGAGTGAAAGAAGGAACCAGGGTAAGTCAGCTGCTGCAAGTATTATATAAGATAGATGATTCAGAATACACCACCTTTGCACCTTCATCTGTAAGTCTTTCAGTTGGGTTTCATAACTGGAAATTTTGTTTCATTATGGGATAATATTAAATTACTTCTTTGAACAAATATATAAAGTAATTGAAAACTCTTTAACACTATAGAGATTTTGAAGATCTAAGTTGTTTTTTTTTTTCTGTATAAGGCCATCAGGTAGAAATTATTTTCTATTCTCATGAGTTTGGTTAGAAATATATTGGCATTATATTCAGTGACAGCTTAGTTTGGCTTAGTTTTGTGGTATAATAATTACCATCACAGACTTTGTATTCAGAGAAAATTAATGACTTGGATGAACTTAGAAAATTAATTGAAAAGTAAGCCTCAATTTGTTCACCAATAAAGTGGAACTGAAAAGGGGATTAATATCATCAGTGATTAAGATTAATACAAATAATGAAGAGTCCAACTATATGAGTTCTAAATGCCACTGTATGTAAAGAGGAGAAATGATGCAACTTTTACAAATGCTTTGCTTTTGTATTTTTATTCTAACTAGTAAGAAAGATCATAGCTGCAGAGAAAGCCTTTACATTTACACTGAAGATTAACAGTAATTATTGTGTCGAAGTATAAATCTGTAGTATCAAAGGTGATAACTCTCCAATAATGTCAGATCTTTGGTTTCACTGACAAAGGTAAAGCTGACTTACTAGAGCCTGCCTTCCCTGTTCACTGAAACAGAGCTTGACTCCTGTCACTCTGCTGCTAGTTCAAATGTAGGTTCACTTTTCAACCATGTAGTATCTATCTGAAGGAAACAATGGGACTTATTAGTCATTCATTTATTCATTTGTTATGTGACACTGGAGGAAGATTCCAGGGTTGCAAGTGTACTAGACAAGCACAAGGCCATAGAGCCTGATGAGTGCTATTGAAATGGGTCAAAATTGATATCCTCAAAGAAAATCCAGTTGTTTTGTAAGATGCTTCGCTTTCTCTTTGCTGTGTTGAAGAAATATCAGTACTTCTCATTGTCTTAGAGCTATTTGCAGACATCAAACACTGGAGATAATTAATAGCCATACAAAAGGATCATTTTCCATAGACATGAAAATAGAAATTTAGAACTAATAAGATGCATTGACTTTGTTTCTCCTCTTTGGAACACATGTTTAGGTCTATCAATTCATTTCATTATTTTTGTGTTTGTGGTGGGCTCATATGTGCTGGGTAGTTATATTTTCCTGGCTCCAGAACTAATTAATGAGACAAATAAAACCTTTGATATGTGCTCATTTATATCCATGAGTGTTGTGATTATACACTTTTCTAGAATTTATCCTTTTACATGCAATACATTTTAGCTGCTCTTCTTAGCAGAACTCTTGCAAGCATTTTTCATGTATCCCATTTAAAAGTCAGATATACATCCTCAGGATACATCATAGCCTTTTAAAAGATTCCTAACTGTTGTGCTCAGCTCAGTGTGTCATAGAAGGCCAAGTCTGTGAATGCGGTTAAAATAATAAGTTTAGCGTTTCTACTTGTGTGGCCATGAGCAAATGGCTTATATTTCCTCTTCCAGGAAATGGAGATAATAACCTCTGCCTCAGAGGATTACCCAGGGGATTGATTGCAAGAGTGGAAGAAGGCTGCTAGTTCTGTGCCAAGCTCTCTGATGATCAGCAGCTCTCGTCATTACAAAGCCCAGTGTCTGACAAAGTAGCTCATTTCGCTGCTCAACAGTGCTGATACTGGAAGGCATTGCTTCCGTGCAGTGCTGATCTTACTCCTTGTATCTTACTTGTCCTGGCCTGATCGTCTGTTTTACTCGGTTAACTTTTATTTTATGATTATCCACATGATCATCATTCAGCTTTAAAAAAAAAATTACAGCAGATGCTTTTATCCTTACTGTTGTCTTCAGGCTAAATACGCTCTCCGCCTTCATCTTTTTTCATAAAGTGTATTTACAGCTTCCTTGCTTTCCTATTTGTCCTGTCGCCTGTGAAGGTCACCCTCAAAATCCTGAGGCTGGCACTCACTGCTGAATTCTAGTTGTGGTCTGGACTAAAATGGAGTGCTAATTTTCCACTGAGCAAGGGACAGGTTGCAGAAATTAGTCCAGAATATACATGATTCATTGATTTTGTTATTGTCTTATTGGGTAATCTGGACCTGTTTGGAAGTAAACTGACTACAAGTTTCAAGCTTTTTTTTTTTATTTTACTTTTCTTTCTTTTGTAACTACTATGTTCACATTCTGAATCTTAAAGAGATTTGCATGCCCCATTTTGAAGTAGTGATAGCCAGTGCAAAGGAGAATGCTGAATATCTGCTAGAAGGTGGCACTTGGTGAAGTGCTCTGGACTTACTTTAGCATTCTTCACTTAAAACAGTCCTCTAAAGTAGATACCTGAATTGACTTAGATGATCAAGTAAAGGACTTATTACATCCTTTTACCAAGTAGGAAGTAATACATTTCAGAGGTTTACTGACCAAATGTTCTAAGAGTCTCTCAGTCTTGGTTTATAAACTTTCATTCAGTCTTTTCTAACATAACCATTGGAAATCCCACAGGTGCGTGTTTTTCTCTGTGGCGTTCTACAACTGAAATATTGCCCCAGAAAAAGAAAGTGACATGCATTCATTAAATATATTTTTGAAATTTTATTTCTAGATGTCAAAATGTCAGAAATCTGGGTGTGTATATTAATTCATGACAAGTACTTTGTTTCAAAGTCAGTGAGATTCTGCTATACTCATAGATGGGAGCCTAATAGCATCGTCATCAGAGAGACTTCATGTAGCAACAAATGGAAACATGCAGAAATCCATAGCCAAACAGCAGGCTGATCTTGGAGAATTCTGCTGAAGAAGGGAAGAAGGATTGTAGGAGCCAGAGGAGTCAAGGATGCTACAAGAATATTGACCCCAGAATCAACTAACCTGGGTTCACAGGGGCTCAGAGAGAATGAACCACAATCAGAGAGCCTATATGGGTCTGACTTAGTTCCTCTGTATGTATGTTATGGTTGTGTAGCTTGTTCTTCTTGTGGGACTCCTAACAGTGCATGTGGGGGCTGTCTCTGACTCTTTTGCCTGTGTTTGGGACACTTTTCCTCCTACTGGGTTGTTTCTTCTAGCCTTAAAATAAGGGGAGGTGCCTAGTCTTATTGCAACTTGATATGCCATGTTTGATTGATATCCCTGAGATGCCTGCCCTTTTCTGAAAGGAAACAGAAGAGGAGAGGATGATTGGAGGGGGGCTGGGATGAGAGGAGGGAGGAGAAGAACAAATAAAAATAAGAATGAAAGTAAACAAAACAAAACAAAGCAAAACAAACAAAAACACCTAAAGTCAATCAGAAGGTTTCCAGGAGCAAAGAGCCATTGAAAAGTACTGGGAAGAACAAATCCTCCCACTCTGGGGAAATACCATGAGCCAGATTCTTTGCAGAAAAAAAATAGGATCATTTCTCATCTTATCTCCTGAAGAAAATTTTGTCACCAAAACTCTTTGCCCAATTTCCAACTTCCAGTGCTTTAATCGTATGTAATTTTGAGATAAGGCATTTTCAGATATGATGAAAGTATCTCAAAAGAATATCTTGGATTTGGTGTGGGCCTGAGATCATTGACTGTTTTCCATGTATTCAAATGGCAGCAAGGACAAGGACAGACTAGAGCCAGCAGAGTGATACTGCTAGAGGGCAGCAATGCCAGGATCGTCCCCAAGTGTGGAGAAAGTGAGACCTTCTAATGTTTTAGAGACAGTACAGACTTGCCAGCACCTTGGTTTCAGACTGAGAGAAAAATATGGGTTGTTTTAAGCCAGCAAGTTCAAATAATTTCTGGTAACACTGACACACTAATTCTTCCATAGATTGTTTGAGTAGCCTGATGACCCTACCCTATCTGGCTCTAATTTTCTCCATGTAGCAGTTCTTAAAGGGACTAATCTGGCACTAGAGAGGAAATTTACTCTGTTTCCATATCATACTAAAAGTTTCATTTTTATATCTTTTTCCACTACACAAAATTTACTGAGCATCTAAAATATGTTATGATTCTCACCAAGTCTTTGCTCTGCAGGAGTTTATATACTATAGGGGAGTAAACAAAGACACTAAAGTAAATCTGTAATGTGTTTATCAGTATACAAATTCAGAGTTGTATGAAGGAATGTGATTATGTACAAACTGTCTTACAACATAAACATTTCCGGGCAACAATTCTTGGCTGGAGAAAGGGTAATGAGCTGGTGTGAAGGCTGGATGTCCTAATAATGCAGAATGAGACCAGGCCAATGATGGTGAGAACCAAAGGATTATGGTTTCCCTACAGAAGATCAAGTCAATCAACATGCCAATATGGTTGTGGGAGAGATTCATGAAGCCCACCATTATCAGAGGAACTATAAGCAGTTGATTGCTGCTATAGAAAATAAAGTCTTAAAAATAAAAGACTTATTTTACATCCTGACCACAGTTTCTCCTCCTTCCTCTCCTCCCAATCTCCCCCCTACCTCTGCCCAGCCTCCCCCAAACCTCTCCTCCTCCATTTTTATTCAGAAAAGGGCAGACCTCCCAAGAACATAATAAAACATGACCTATCAAGTTGCAGTAAGACTAAGCACATTCCCTTGTATTAAGGTAGGGCAAAGCAACCCATTATGAGGAAGAGGATTCCTAAAGCCAGCAAAAGAGTCAAAGACTGTCCCTATTATGACTGCTAGGAGTCCCACAAGTAGAACAAGATATACAATTGTCACATATATGTAGAGGGCCTAGGTCAATCCCATGCAGTCTCCGTGGTTGTTGTCAGTTCAGTCTCTGTGAATATCTATGAGCCCAGGTTTATTGATTCTTTGGGTTTTCATGTGATGTTCTTGACCCCTCTGGCTCCTACAATTCTTCAGCAGGATTCCTTGAACTTGGCCTAACTGTTTGGCTGTGGGTCTCAGCATCTGTTTCCTTTAGCTGCTAGATAAATTTTCTCTGATGACAATTGGGCTAAGCACCAATCTATGAGTATAGCAAAGTATCGTTAGGCATCATTACATTGACCTTTTTTCTGCAGTCATGTTTGACTCTTTCCTAGGTATCTGAGTCATCCAGCATCTGAGTCCTTAGAAATGTGGCCTCTGGTAGGTTGCCTGTGCTTACATGTCTGGTATCACACTCATGGGCATATGGACACCAATACTTAGTCTTATTAGATTATAGGAAAAAGAAGAAAGCATGGGAACTGGAGAGGTGACTTAGCTACACTTCCAGGGAACAAGAGTTCAGTTCCCCAAATCCGCATAAGATGGCTTTCAACTACCTTAACTCCAAGGGATCTAATACCCTCATCTGGCTTTATCGGGTACACACATATGTGTGGCATTCACACAGAGATCTGAATAAAAAGAACAATATATCCTTAAAGAAAAGATGAAGTTGGAGGGAAGGCATGGTTTGTAGGGCAGGGAATTACTAGGAGGAATTGGTGTAGTGATAGTTGGATATTATTAAAATGCATTGTACACTTATATGAGGTTAACAGTCATTGTTTATATTAAGGTTGTATGTTGAGAATACAATCATAAACACTAACTATCCGTATAATTTATGATTTAATTCTTATTGATAACTACTAGTTACAATATATGAATTTTTCATGGTGATGTGGCTATTTTACCACTTAATATTGAAGTCTTGTGGTCTTATTATTCAAATATTGGAAAGAGGAAACACATTTACAGTTTTGTAACTATGAGTTTATCCTATAACGGAACAATGAGTGCATTTCATGTGGACATTTCTCCCTCATTGACCTCTTTTTCTATTGGACTCCCATCAGTAGGCCTAGTTATAAAGAAGCAGGTATCAGAGTTGTATCAGGGATGATCAATTTGTATTGGGTAACCAATTAGGGGCCCTATCCCTGGAGAAGACTAATTCTTTCTCTCTTATCAGTCACTATTTGTCCATAGTTCATTTTCTGGAGGGTGGAACTCTTTGAGATTTTCCCTTTCTGTGTTAACATGCCTATTGATACTATCGTTCAAGTCTTGTTCAGCAGCCATATTATTGGTATATCATGTGTGTAGCTTCCCTGTCAATGTTGGGAGATAAAATCCCAAAGCAGAGTTCCTGATCCTATGGCTCTTATAATCTTTCTGCCCCCTTTTCCATGATGTTCCCTGAGCCCCATGTGCAGAGTCTGTGCTGAGTGTATTTTTGGGGGATGGGCTCCACATGATCCAATGACAGCTGTATTTTGTCCTGCTTTTCTTCTATATAATGTCTTCCATTTGCTCTAAAGTGAAGCTTCTTTGAGGAGGGGTGCGAGCACATTTATCTGTGGATATAATGAAGAAATTAGAATGCAATTAGGAATTATGCTGGTCTAGTAATTTAAATCATGCATTAAATTGCTTAATAGCCATTGCTCAGATTTTGTGTGTGTGTGATATGATATATACCTTGTATATATGATGATTATTCCATTTTAACCAAGAACATGTTTATCTGTGATACACACATTCATACATACACACCCTCACACTGTACTAATTTATTTTGTTAACCAATTTCTGATATATTCTCAGTCTCCTATATCTAAAAGTTACTGGCAAACAATAGTCATTCAATTTAAGCATTTTCACTAATACTATTTGTTGCACACCATTTTAATTATAACCCAGTTGAAGCAATCCATTTTTCAAAGGAACCACATCCACACAAATTTGCACTCAATATGTTTCCTGAGAAAGAAGTCTTTTAAAAAACTCTTGAAAATTTAATAACCACAATATACCTTTGTGTGTCTTACTACATAGGTCTTCAAGTACCTTACATTTAATTTGTACATAGTTCAGTACCTTAAAGTAAAGAGTGTTTGCAGTATATTTTCAATTTTTCTTGTACGTTGTGAACAGGTAAAAAGTCTACTTGTAAAATCTTATAATATGACTCATAATATTCAGATCATTTAGGCTGAAAATTAACTATAGGCAACAGGATTTTTAAGCATTGTATCCAAATAGCTCATTCTCATAATGTATAGCACAATATGACTTAGACTTCGTATGACCAAAAACGGTGAGTAACTGCCATCTAAAAGGATGTTCACAAAATGACTTTGCATTAAGTGCAGGACATTAACACATGGAAATAGGAGCACTCAGTTGTGACTTTTTCTTACTTACTGTATTTCTGTGTTCCTAATTCACATTTAAAATTCCTAGATAGAGCAAAGGAAATATCATATGGGGTTTTCCTTTGAATCCACAGATTTTTTTTTTAACTGCCTCTGTAATAGGCATTGACCTAAGTCTTGTCCTTGCCACAGGCTGTGAAAAATGGAACTTTGAAGGTTTCCTTTTTCAATCCAATAAGGCATGGTCTGAGGAAGAGACTGAGCCCCCTCCCTTTAAATGTAATAAACTCCCAAGCTGAGAAAAGCACAGTGGTAATAACTGCCACTATAATGCTTAGAAAAGTCTATAATAAAAATCGGAATCTTTCTATATTCCTCTTGAGATTCTAAATAGAAATTTAGATCAAAACATTGGGACAATAACATATGAATCAACTTAGCATTTAAGAACATGCATTATTAAAAGGAGCTAAAATGTCATATCATAAAAGCTACATTACCGTTGTTTTAAAGGTTAGCTACGTTACATGTTCTTAGATTACTAAGAACTATAAAATCGAGGTACATATACATATGTGTTTATTTTCATATCTGTAAACACAAATATTCTGTATCTGCAACCATGTGTGCACACACTAATTTATACATATATTCATAATTTGTGGGATGGAAACCAATATATTGATGAATTCATATATCTTAAATTTATCTATGGAGAAAGAGAAAGGAGATGGACAGGCAAAAGAAAAAAACAAGACATAAAGAGCAGAAGTGAGACTCTATCATTGATAATAGGCAATCAGCAGTCCTATCTAGATAGTGAGGGAACAGAATGAATGTAGTGATTTTGTAAATTGCCTTTATAGTCCAAGAATCAGAAAAATACAAGAATGCTTTTCTGGTCTTTGACCGAAAGTGGTTGTTTGCTAGATACTATCCTATTTTCTTTGACCCCTTTGATAATGGCTGAGTGGCGCTTCACTTTCATGTCTTATTTCATTTTATCCTAACACTCCATAAAGACACGTTGTTCTCTGTAGGTTGTGGATGGTAAAACCAAGGGTTTGAATGACTTATATAATGACGTGCTGCTGCCCTTTCCTTCCATACAGTGCTTGATTTCCACAGCATTTTCAGGGGTTGTCAGTGGAAATTTGGATTGAGGACTGTCTCTATCAGAATGAAGTCACTTGGAATTTCTTACTTTAAATGTACTAGAACTGTAGCGATGGCTCAGTGGTTCATAATACTGACTTCTCTTCCAGAGGACTTGGGTTAAATTCCCAGCATCCACAGTAGTTAACCATGTCTGTAACTTCAGTTTGAAGGGCTCCAAGGCCCTAACTTGGGCATTTGGGCACCAGTTATACAAGTGGTACACAAGTATGCATGAAGTGTAAAATACTATATACATAAAATAAAATAATTTTAAAAATAGATTTTTTAATTTAAAAAAATTAAATTTTACTTTATCAATAAAATTATTATATTAGTGACCACCACTGTTCTGACAAATCAATATCTCTGAGATTCTTGAATCTACATTTCTCTTATTTTTAACTTCTTTTAGAATTATTTATTTCATTTTATGTGCATGAGTATTTGCCCACATGTGTGTTTGCACACCATTTGCATGCTTGATTCCTGCAGAGGTCTGAAAAGGGTGTCGGATCACCTGTAAATGGAGTTACAGATGTTTGTGAGCTCCCGTGCAGGTACTGAGAAGGGAACTTGGGTCTTTTGCAAAAGTTGCAATTGTGCTTAACCACTGAGTCAACTCTTCAGCTCAAATCTGAATTTCTTATATATATCAGAAGTGGTTATTTTGCTTATCAAAATTCCAAGATTATGACTGAACCCCAGATTGTGGATAGCAGAGCCCATACCAAAAGCCTTGATTTGAATGGGGCCCTGTGTAACAGCAGCACCATCATAATATGGGGCTTCTGAGATGTAAAATCCCAGCCCTCAGATACACTAACAGGATCTCTAGAAGATTCTAGAGAAAATAACACCAAATCTCCTTCTTCAGTATTACCTGCATATTGGTCACTCTATTTACATCATATTTCACTTACAACTGTATTAAATAACTTCAATCAATCAAGCTTCTATAGCGAAATTTAAGAAGTAGATTTAAGTAGTACATCTGAAGACTTGGCTGAATTGTAGATTTTTCTAGAGACAAAGGGAAAGATGGCAATTTAATAGGAAATACCATTGCATTTACACATAAGATATTGCTGAATTCTCATGCTCCTGCTTTATAAATGAAGAAATTAGGAGATTATAAGGGAAATGTCCATCATCACACAAGTAGGAAATAGCAAAGGGAAGGATGTATTTGCCACTCGTGATTGAAAAACTATCAAGTTTTCTGTTCATGACCTTTCTATTATAATTAATTATCAAGAAAACCTGAAACCCCACAAAGCCCTACCCATTCAAATTTCAAAATTGCAACTATGGAAGTAGTGTCAGTAGATTACAAAAAGTCAAAAAATCAGGACAATAAGCAATTAGTTATTATAATAATAAATTTAGCTTTGTTGATGAAAGAAGCTATACTGGAAAGGTAGAGATTATAATCACCCCTATTATTGGCATCTTATTCACAAAACTGTGAAGTGTTTATTTGACCATCACAGAACCTCAGAACAGTGTGTCCCTACCTGCTAAGTTTTGAATATAAAATGTAACTCATGGGCTCATAAGTTGAGTGTGTGGTACCCAGCTGATGATGCTAGCTTAAGATACAAAAGACATCTTAGAAATTAATGCCTTGCTTTTCTAAATATGATGGGAGCATTCTCCTGGGGGGTTATGTTTGATGCCCAGTCTCTTCTTAGGCACCATACAACCTTGACAAATATGTCTTTATAGTTCCAGGTAAATAGAGGCAGGTGACAGTGAACTAAAACTTATGAAAACATGAGCTAAACTATTCACCCTCCTTTTGCTTTTGTCAAGTATTTTATCATGTCAATTGAAAGTCTGACTAATATACTTGCATTTTGTAGATATGCTAAATGAAGTACATAAACTCAAGGAGTTTGCTTATATAAAGCCGTACAAAAACCAGAAAGCTTTAGAAACCACAGCCCCCGTGTATTGAGCACAGAATACCAACTGTAATGATTGATTTTTATCATCAACATCACTGAATTCACAAGTACCTAGATCAGCAAGGTCTTAGAGTCTTAGAGTGTATCTATGAAGACATTTCTAATACATATACATTCAAAGTGGGTTATCTAAGGGGGTACGATCTACTCTGAATGTGGGCAGTACCTTCCTTAGGGTAGAAGCCCAGAGGGGATAAAAAATGGGAAAGAAAAAAATATCAGCAAGTGCGAATGTTCTCTTTGTTTCCTGGCTCCCATGAGTGAGGTAATCCACGTGCCATGTCTACTCCACATGTTAAACCATTGAAATCATTGAAACTAAAATAAATTTATAACTCTCTTATACTTTTTGTTTGTTGTTTTCTCAAAATTACAATATAAGTAACACAGAATATTGGTCCCCAGGGAGGTAGAGTGATGGATGTATCTAATCCTGATCATGTAGTCCTTAAGCCTCCGGAACTCAATTGTGGGAAACATCAGTAAATGGTTGGAGATGTGGGTTAGAAAAAGCCTAGTATGGTGTAAGCAGAGTTTAGTTAGTGACTATGATGGGACTCAGATTATACTGGTAACAATAACTATGAATATGAGGTTTCAGATGGAATGGGTACTTGACTGGACAATTGGACCCAAGGTTTATGATGATTAATGTTAGTTGTAAGCTTAACAGAATCTGCAATCACCTGGAAGATGAACTTCTTGCTCATGCATGTAGGAGATTTCCTTGATTATGTTAACTGAGGTGGGAAGACACATCTTAATTATAAACAAGACTTAGGGTGTACATATGGAGAAAGTGAGCATTCTCTTTGTTCATGGTTGTGTAAACAGTGTGACCAGATGTTTCAGGCTCCTGATTTCTTGACTACTTCGTCCTAATGATTGCCTTCTAGAACTCTGAATGAGAACAAACGCTCTATCCTTTACACTGCTTTTGTCAGAGTATTCAATCGCATAAAAGGGAAAAGAAGCTGATACAAAGCCATCCATGTAATATGCTGTCAAACAAAACAAAAATAACATCCAAACAAGCAGCACTGCCATATTACATACCCAAGAGTATGAAAGTGAAGAAAGCTGAGATTGAAGGCAATAGGATAAGTAACTTGTTGAAGAAAATGTAAGAGAGTCCAACATCAGAACTTTAGCATGGCTATTGCTAGCTATTTTGGGAAATGATAATAGTGAGAATCTGGATCATAAAGCAGAGAACAAGGACTTAAAAACATGCAGTTTGAAAAGAAAAGCTTGTAAAAAGTTGGGACTAAGGCATGGCTTCTGGAGACATTAGTATTTTGCCTTGAGAAAATAAGATAGAACTTATATAATCTCTGTAAGTTTGCTGTCTCCAAGCTCAAGTGCACATTCAATTTTAAGAACTTGGTACTCACATGCTACTTCAGCCATGGCTCAAGGAGCCTCCATTATCCCTGAGCCTGCTTGGGCATGTTAATAAGCCACATGATAGTAGCTTTTCAGGCATGTGCAATGCATTAGCCACAGGTTCTTGAATGCTTCTGTCCCTAAGGAAATCCTCAGAGGCCAGGGAAAAAAATTGTAACAGAGACAGAGTCCTTAAGATGGTGATATCAGTTCAAAGCTGTCATGGTGAAACCAAATTTGAACGGAGACTCTAGAAGGGCGAAGACTCCAGAAATGTGAAACAATTTGTTAAAGAAAACCAGCCCAAAAGGCCATGTTGGAGAGTAACAGCATTGCCCAAGCATGTTGTAGTTTACATCAAAACACCACATGTTCCACATGTCAGAAATTGAGCTGCTCAATTTTGTGTTTTCCCTGACAGGTTTCAGTCATGCTTGGTTGATCCTTCTTTACTGTTCTTCTTTTCCTTTCTTTGGGGATGAAAACATTGTCTCTTGGAAGTATATGAGTTTCCTTTTGTTTTTTTTTTATTATTTTTTAATTTTACAAAGGCTTACAATAGGAGTTATCTTTGAATCTCAGAAGAGATTGTATATTTAAACTTTTAAAGAATGTGGGGATTGTTAAAACTTTGAGACTGCTTGAGGGTCTTACATAATGAGAAGGACATGAGCCTTTGGTGATCAGGACCTGAATGTTATGGCTTGAATATGGAAGGTTCCCAAAGCTCATGAACTGACTATTTCGTTCCTAGGTGCTGGTATTAATTTTGGAAATAATAGAAACTATAAGAGGTGGACCCCTGCTACAATAAGTAGGCCAGTGAGAGACTGGTTTTGGGAGTGTCATCTGTTCCCTAGTCTCTTTCTCTATCTCTACTTCTTGCCTACCATGAAATTATCAGCTTTTAGACAGACCTGCTGCTATGATGTTCAGTTCTATTTCTTCACCAGAACCTATGGAGCCAAAGGCTGTGAACAAATCATCTGAGACATTAAGCTCTCAATAAGTAGTTGATGCCAAGTATTTTGTGACGAAGATAGAAAGTCTGACTAACAAAACAAATACTGTAACAGAACAAACAAAGAAAAAAGAGCCAATTTCTGAATGGATAGCAATGCAGTACATACGTGTAATTAAAACATTTCATTAAATACATGACTAAAGTTAGGTAGCTTAAAATCAGCCACATACAATACCTTGAAGTCAAACTATCCATGGAATCAGTTAAAGTATCAACTATCTTTAACCCCTGGTTGTTCTGGAACATTATTTTAACTATGTGAAGATGTGTTACATTTGTTTGTGCTGTATTTGTTTAATTATGTAAAAATGTGTTGCATTTGTTTCACCTTGCCTGCCTAAGGCACCTGATAAGTCTAATAAAAAGCTGAATAGCCAATAGCTAGGCAGAGAAAATGCAGGGAGGGCTGGCAGGCAGAAAGAATAAGTAGGAGAGGAAATATAGGCTCAAGAGAGAGAAGAGAAGAAAGAGGAAAGAACAAAGGAGAAAAAGAGGGACACATTTGGAGCCAGAAGCCAGGCAGCCTCCAGAAAGACAGACACTGGAGGAAGCAGGTAAATAAGACACACAGAAAGAAAAAGGTAAAAAGCCTGGAAGCAAAAAGTAGATAAAGAGAAACAGGTTAGATTAACTTAAAAGAGCTAGCCAGAAATGAGCTCAAGCTAGACTGAGCATTCATAATGAAAAAGATGTCTTCATTTCATGATTGGGGGCTGGTTGGTAGCCCCAAAGACAAAGCATGGTATACTTGGTACTTGGAAATTAAAGGTCCAATGATTACACATTCCATAGCTGCCTGAGATATGTAGTAATATCTTGTCAAGAAGGAAAAAAAGAAAAGAAAACAAGAAAGCAAGCAGGCAGGGCCAGTCCCCTCCTCCCAGGTTGAGCCAAGTGACCCTACATAAGCCCCAGGTTTCAAACTGGGGGGGGGGAGGGGAGGGGACGGGAGGTAGGAGAACAAGGGAATCCATGGCTGATATGTAGAACTGAAGTGTATTGTAAAATAAAATTAAAAAAAAAACACAAAAACAAAACACAACTAAACAAAAAACAAAACAAAAAAAGAAAGAAAGAAAGAAAGAAAGAAAGAAAGAAAGAAAGAAAGAAAGAAAGAAAGAAAGCAAGCAACCTGGCAAGCCTTTCTAACTGCGTTTTCTCTTGGTTTCTTGATCAAGTTTCTTGATCAATTAATTTCTTTTAAAAAGTTTTGATATCAAGTATCATCCCCCTTTAGTTTCATCAACCTTTTATTAAAGGGTCTAATGCCCAATCAGTAAGTTATCTTATAGCAAGATACAGCTATTCATTCACTTGAATTAATGTGACAAATTGGGATACAATTGTTAATCTTTCCAGGAAAAAAATAGGTAAGCAGATCTTTTCACATATTTTATTTCTCTTATATACTTTTCATTTTATCTCTTTTTCCCAATTGCATTAGGATTGGGATGGATGAATGGAAAGGCCTAGGCTCAATGAAAAGCGCATGCACTTCTCAGTTAGGTAGAATGATATCTAAGAGCACAGTGACACCACTTCAAAGTCATGCCTGTTACCATGGGATCAAACCTCTCAGAAATACAATCTTCTCATCTAAAGAATGACAGTGACAGTGACTGCTTCACCGGGAGGCAGCAAAGAGAACAATTTCAGGTTCTATGCAACTAGAGTCTGCAGCCTGAAATCTGCACATTTCTTATTAATTTGGCCAAACACTGCAGAGAGAAGGGAGTAGTTGCCTGTGCTTACTTATTTGGGTCAGAATGGATTTAGTAAAAGGTTGTCTCAAGATGTTCTGATCTATGGGAAAACAATCAGTCCTTACAATTAGAAACAAACCAACAATAAACAGGAATATTTGTGTTATACTTTACAGAGTATAACATCAAATATGTTATCGTTTCCCCGCCCCCAACTCTTACTTTCCCCTTTGGCAAAAGACATTGACATATATCAGGAAGCAGCTGCAAAGATTCCGGCAATTTGACAGTTTGGGGGCTGCATGTCCTTGCCTCTTTATTCCTGTCACAGTCATTCTTGAAAATAATCTCCTTGCAACAATGAAAAAAAA
>CABHPP010125781.1:58529-77818 GCA_902168425.1 Peromyscus attwateri | reverse complement strand
TGGCGCTGGAGTTACAGGCAGTTCTGCAAACCAAGCTCAGGTTATGTACAAGAGTAGCGAACACTGGTAACTGCTGAGCCACCTCTCCAGCCCCAATGTGTTGCTATCATTTTCCATTTATCATTACTGTGTGTGTATGGGGGAGGGAGGGTGGGGATGCACAGCATGTATGTGCAAGTCAGAGGAGAACATATGGAGTTGGTTCTCTCCCTCATCCTTACATGGGTTCCAGATGTAAGGCTTACCCAGCAAGCATTTTAACTGAGGAGCTAGCCTCTTAAATGTTTCTTTTTTAAATCCCAAGTATGGTTTGTCTGCTCCTCTGAAAATCTGCTGAGACTGCCCGCCAATGGTCACCCTTCGTACTAACTACCAGTATGGCAAAGCACATTCGCACTGGAGCCTTCCTCGCTGCCGTCGAGGACTGGCAGGGTGGAGTACCGATAGCTACAATGCACTGGGCAGCTCAGGACACAAGTGCACTCTGTCCAGCCTACACAAGGGTCTCAGGATTCACTGTTAAAGTCGGAATAATCCAGAGCTGTAAGCACCGCACTTGAAAGGTGGAGGCAGTGAGATCAGAAGTAAGGGTCATCTTCAGTTGGAAGACATGAGATCATCTCCAAAAAACTAAAACACTTGAAAACAACATTGAACATAGATCTAAAAGAAAAATATCTATTTAAATATCTCTTAAAGAAAAGGAAAAAGACTTTACCATGAGGGGATATTTAAAGTAGTCACTATCGAGGGAGCACTCTTTGGCAGCAAGAGCCAGGCCTTGTAAAATAGGGATAAAGATCTGTAATAAAAAAGAAAAGCACAAACATTAGGTTTAAGGAAAATGAAGCATGCAAGCATGTCAGACAAGGTACTGGGTCTGCAGGTCCAGACACTCCTACTCTTCCCCAAAGGAGAAATGCTTTTTTTTTTTTAATTTTATTTTTCTCCAGATCAAGGACTGTAGAATTCTTGAGTGTTGACCTGTCCATCAGTCAGACCAAGCATAAAGTAACGAAGCTCAACTTTCCAGCAAAGGACGTTGATGAACACTGACACTCCAGTGGGACTCTGACATCCAACAGCAGCCAGCACGGGAGGACTGCTGTGAGGGCTCCCTGCCTCATTTCGGACTCCCGAACACCTCACCACCACCCCACTGTCCTCCCCAAGTTGCTGATTAACACACACTGATGATCTGTCAGGAAAGTACCTAAGTGTTCCACCTTCTCCTCAAATCCACCAACACTTAAAAGATGGTTTTGCTCGGTTTGTTACATTCAGTTGAATTGAGAGCAAAGGACAGTTGATGACAGTTCAGACTGAAAACTAAATGACTGGTAAGAACCCCTGACCTCCATACACAGCGGAATTGATACAGTCACCCGACCTGGAAACCGAAGGCACAAACCAAACAAGGCCTGCCCTGCACTGGTAACGGAGTGCAAGCCCTGCTCAGCACAGCACACTGCACACGTCACAGTGCCTGTCACGGAGACGCACACTTAGGAGTGGGCTAGAATCCAAGACTAACAACATCAAGGGAGAGCGAACGTACACAGCAGCTGGCAATCTGAACCACAAGCTGGAAGGGGAGCATAATATGAAGCCACTAGAAAACCAGGACCAAGCCTTCGGCCACTGAGTTCATCCCACCACACAGAACTCTGAGCAGAAGAGAAGACACGGGACCCAAAAGGAGCCCTCGATGTGCCTGAGGAGCATTTTGTGCTATCAAAACAGCTTTGGAGAGATCACCCTGGTTCCTGTAACTGGAGTTATCAGGGTAGAAGTAACATGCTTTCGTAAGCTAGCTGAAAACGGGGAGTAACAGTCAGCATGGGGGCAGGACATGCCAAAACTGCAATCCAGAGGAAAAGGCAAGACAAGTTCTAGAACCCCACGGATAAATGCCATTAACTGTTCATCTGAATGACCTTTAAATACATTTTTTTTTTTTTTTGGTTTTTCGAGACAGGGTTTCTCTGTGTAGCTTTGCGCCTTTCCTGGAGCTCACTTGGTAGCCCAGGCTGGCCTCGAACTCACAGAGATCCGCCTGCCTCTGCCTCCCGAGGGCTGGGATTAAAGGCGTGCGCCACCAACGCCCGGCCCTTTAAATACATTTTAAGACTACTTTAAGCTTTACTCTTTTTAGTGGAGTTGTCTCTTTCTGCAACTAAGAGTTTAATTGATAATAAACAGGCAAAATATGAATAAGCATAAAATGTTTCCCACCATCAAGGAGTGTATTTTTTTAAATTTATATTACTGTGTCTGTATAGTGTGTAAGTGGGTGGGTGTGCACACTAAACGTGGAGGTCAGAGGGCAACTTTCAGGAGTCAGTACTATCCTTCTTTTGGGGGGTACAGGGACCAACTGTGCAGCAAGCACTTTTATCCACTGAAACAGCTCACCAGCCTAGGAGTCATACTATTTTTGTGACCTGCACATTGCAAATAACTCTTCTATTTTTCGAGTAAGTACCTCCCAGTGTCGATAAAAGTTTCAGCTCTTCATCTTCAGTCTTACATTTAAGCTGCTATTTGTCTCTTTATTCACTTGGAAGTATCACCCAAACATTAAAAGAAGTGGAAATCCCAGTCGAGGACTTAGAAGTCCTGTCTGCCAACTTGTTAGTGAAAAGGTGAGACTTCAGCTGTTTCCTGCAGCACTTCTCTCCAGATAAAACTCATGGTAACCCAGGAAAGACAACAACGGCTTCATGCCAGCTAGTCCAGGAAAGCACCAGCTTCCTGTGGGTCAGAAAGACCTACCTGTGCTGTAAGCTACCATGGAGTTCACGCCACCTCCTTTACAAAACCACCAAAGGTCACTTTGTGGCCTCTACATAACTTATTGTCAATAAAATAAGCATCACATGTCCCTCTGAGGTGATTTTGGGCCTGATTTTAAAACCACTCTGGGTTCTTCAAATGTTTGCTTTATGAAAAAGGAGAAGTATTACTTAATGCTGACCACACCTAAAGCTGCTTCACTTAAACCTTCTGCCACAATTCTTTTTTTTATTTTATTTTATTTTATTTTTGGTTTTTCGAGACAGGGTTTCTCTGTGTGGCTTTGCGCCTTTCCTGGATCTCACTCTGTAGCCCAGGCTGGCCTCGAACTTACAGAGATCTGCCTGCCTCTGCCTCCCGAGTACAGGGATTAAAGGCGTGCGCCACCGTCACCCAGCGCGACAATCCCCCCTACCCCCACCCCGGAGTTCATTATCTTCCTAAGGATAAAGAGCTCACGATGCTGCCTTTATTGTTCCTGCACGTCCGACTCCACAATACATCACTAAAGCCCACCGTTAACAAACAGCCGAGTGGGCGTAACCTTAAACAGAATTGTTCTTTCCTTGTTTTGTTTTGTTTTTCCCCCCCATTCAGATGAGGTCTCACTATGTAGCCCTGGCTGGCCTGGAACTTACTATATAGACCAGGCTGGTTTCTAACCCATTGACATTTACCTGCCTGACCGGTGAGTGCTGGGATTAAAGGCATTCACCACCATACCTGATGTGGCCTGGATTGTGCTTTTACAAATATTTAAGAATCCAAAGGTCTTAAAATCGAGAGTTACGAATATGCTAGCTATAAAACAAAATAAAGGATATTGTGCCAAATGTAACATGCATAGTGAGATCTAGGAAGAGGCATTTCCCACATATGACATTCTTATTTGTTTCCTTTTTAGCATATATAATTATGAATGGATTTCATTATGGCATTTTCATACATATACATATATAATAAAAAATGCATTTTTATTGTACTCACCCCATTACACTCCCATGTCTCCTTCTCATTATCACTTATCCTCTAGTCCCTTCACTATTTTCATGCCTCCCTCCCTCCCCGCCCCACACTCTTCCTTTCTTAGGATCCAGTCAATTTACTTAGGGCTCCCTGCAGAAGCATGGGTGCGGCTGTTCATAGGAGCGCGGGGACCTACCAGTGGCTGTATCACTCAAGAAAACATCTTTCCATTCTCCAGCCACCACTAACTGCACGAAAGGGGTGGAGCTTCATGAGTCCCTCCCCTACTCCATGACATGTTGTATCTGGACATCAGCATACATGATGAGCTTCGCTAAAAGCTGGAGTATTGCTTGGCCCACTGTACCTGCTTGAACACTTCTTCATCCTGGTGAGTGGTCCTCACCAATTCTTGAATGAAGCCGTACGGGAGATTCCTGCACAGCATATACGGCACAAGGAAGGATGGCTGTTGCAAGGACCTGCAGACCCAGGAAAAGCAAGAGCTGTGATAGAAGCCAGTAGAATGTCACGGCCACACAGTCTGCCCAGTCACATAAACATGACTTTTCTAACACGGTGACATCTGGAATTTTAAATGAGACACCAGAAGAAATTACCAAAACAACAACTCTTTCTTTGTGGAGTCCTTTGAAAGGGAAGCAGCAGGGCTGGGAGGTACTTTTGGGACTAAGCATTTGTCTGCCATGTGCAAAGCCCCAGGCTGGGTCCTCAGCAGTGCAAAAGAAATCATAAATGCATCTAAAAATGCACTATGGTGATTGGAGAGATGGCTCAGTAGTTAAGAGCTCTTGTAAAAGGTCTGGTTGGGTCCCAGCACCCATGTGGCAGCTCACAACTGTTTTTAACTAGTTCCAGGAGATCTAACACCTTCTTCTGACCTCGAAGAGCACTGGAAGCACATGATGCACATACACATAATCTAAAACTCCTTTAAATAATAAAAAAGAATTATTGTTTATTTATTTGTTTATGCCTCATCCATATTGAGGAAAAAAGATTATCAATAATCTCCTTCAAATTATTTTTCTTTTTTGTTACTTGGATTATTTTGGGGTTTTGTTTGGTTGGTTTTTCGAGACAAGGTTTCTCTGTGTAGCTTTGCATCTGTCCTGGAACTCACTCTGTAGACCAAGCTAGCCTTGAACTCACAGAGATCCTCCTGCCTCTGCCTCCCCGAGTGCTAGGATTAAAGGCGTGCGCCACTACCACCTGGCATGTTACTTGTTTTTTAAAGACAAAGATTTGCTATGGAGCCCAAGAGGCTTCAAACTAGTAAGTAATCCTCAACCTCAACCTCCAAAATTCTAGGATCATAAGCATGTAGCACCATACAGTCTAATTTTCCTTCATTTTGAGAATATTAAAAAAACATACAGTTATAGTACAGGGAACAACCAGAATGAAAAAACTGCAATTTTTTCATTTTTCCATGAAACACAGGGCTGGAGGGATGCGATGTCAGTACTTAAGAGCACTGGATGCTCTTCCAAAGGACCTGGGTTCAATTCCCAGGACCCACATGTCGGCTCACAACTGTCTCTAACGCCAGTTCCAGAGGGATCCAATGCCTTCATCTGACCGCTGTGACCACCAGGCATGCATATGATATGCAGATATACAAGCAGATAAAACACCCATACACATAAAAATAAAATTGAAAAGAATAAAATATACAATCTTTTATTAACTTTGAAAACTATCCAGAATTTTCTGAAACAGACAAATCATAGCACTTTGGCCAATTTTCAAATCATTTCTCTACTACTGCATTTTGTTTTATCTTGTTTTTATGAGGGGTCTCACCATGAAACTCAGGCTGGCCTAGAACTTACGGCATAGGCCAGACTGGCCTTGTATTGGTGGTGACCCTCTTGCCTCTGCCTCTTGCTAGGATTGTAGGTATGTGCCTCCTCACCTAGTTCCCCCACTATTCTCTAACACCTAGTAACAGAAACCAATTCGGAGACACATGGAACATGATCATTTTGTCACAAACATCCACTAGCTTCAAATACTAGGTTTGAAATTAAATTATTATTATTATCTACCTTGGTTCTACATATTTTAAAAAGTACACAGAACTCTTAAAAATATAACTAACTTCTTTTTAAAAAATATGCTCTGTACTATTTAGAAGATTATTTTATTTCCACAATATTCAGGTGGAGGAAAGACTCAGCCCTTGGTTGTATCTATTTTTATCTTATGTATGAGTGTTTTTCCTGTATATATGTCTATGTACCACACCAGATGTATACAGTGTCCTCAGAGGCCAGAAGGAGGCATCCTATCTCCTGGAATTGGGGTTACAGATACTATGACCCACCATGTAGATGCTGGGAATCGAACCCCAGTCTTCAGCAAGAGTAGTCAGTGCTCTTGACCTCTGAACCATCTCTCCAGCCTGAGCTTTGATGGCTGAAACAGAACACATTCCCTGTACAGGTCCCAGAGTTATCCAACAGAGCATCAAACAACCGTAACATGAAATCCACTGAGAGATGGCCCTCCTACCCACATCAGACACCACAATGGGGTGTGCGTCATACCTGGGCTGTGTGAGGGACCCTTGCAGCACTAGTGCGGTGTGGGAGATGCACTGCGAGCGGATGTTGCTCAGGAGCTGGCTGACTGCTGGCTCGCTGCACATCTGGAGGAGAAAGTTAACCGTCAGGAGAGAGATGGCTAGAAAATGCCCTGATTTCCTCTCCCTAGACTCATGAAGGACACACACAGCAAGTGTGTCACCAACCTGTGCCACCTGTACTGAAGTTAGTGAGGGAACACGAACAGAACGTGAGGCACACCCATCCCATTTCCTTTTGGGGGGCGTTATATCATACTTTGAGGCAGGGTCATTTATACAATAGCCCAGGTTGGTTTCAAACTCACAGCAAATCTCCTGTCCCAGATTTCCAGAGTGCAGAACTGGTGAGTGTGCACCACCACACCTACTTAGACTTTCTTTACTTTTGCTAAGATTAAGGACAAGAATTCCAGAAGAGGCCACACAAATTGGAAACTAACATGGGGCAATCAGTGTCTGAAGTCAGACAAGAGTTGGACAGTGAAATATGAATGAGAAGATAGAAAGATAGATAATGAGATGTTGCCAGGTGTGGTGGCGCATGCCTTTGATTCCAGCTGCCAGAGGCAAGCGGATCTCTGTGAGTTCAAGGTCTGCCAGGGCTACATAGTGAGACTCCATCTCAAAAAAAAGGGGGTGAGGGGAGGGTAATGCTCCCTTGGTTTAGCATGGTCCTGCAGCTTGTTATTTATTTAATAATTCTGACAATTACAGCTTCATCTCCGAGGGGCATCACTTCCTCATACATGGCTACTGGGCAATTGTGAAAATCCAAGCTCATGGACTGATTACAGTATTACATACTGAGTGTGGATTTAAATTCTGTGAGCATGATACACCTTTCCTCCTTTGAGTTCCCTGTATATTTTGTCCTAGCGATGGAAAACTGACACCATCAGCAGTTATCAGGACCACACATGACACACGCAACACCTATCTACAGGGCAGACAAAGGAGAGGACGCTGGAGCCAAGGCACTCAGCCTCGGTCTGAGCTCTGGCTCTAACCACAGCTCTATCACTACTGACTACTTAATCGACAGCTTCTCTTGGGACAGAGATTAGCACATCCATAACATAACATAACATAACATAACCAGTCTGCTTTCGTTCTGGTAAATCCTCTTCATAGTACCTTTGGCGCTTTTTTTTCCTCTATTCCAACTCGGTCAAAACACTCGATGAGGTAGTTCAGCATGTCTGTCTCCTTGCAGGTTTCAATGGTGAAATGATCACTGTACGAGTCCCAGTTACTTGCTCCACCAGAGGCTCCCAAACTTTGGGGAAGAGAAAAAACATTGACAATGCTTACCTCTTTGTGACCATCTCCACAGAGAAGCTTGTCACGCTGCAGCAGAAAGCCTGTTAGGAGCCCTGCATCCATGGTGAAGCACAAACACCCGTGCAGCCAGACTGGAGCTCACCCATGTTTATCTGCTCCCAGCCTAATCAGGGATCGATCTCTGGTAAACATGTCCTAGTCTGTCCATGGGACCTGGCCTTTCTGGGGATGGCAACTTATAAATCAGAGGAACTAGGAATTGCTGCTGATTATTGAGCAGCTAGAATCAACCACAGTTCACAAACCAAGCCAAGTGACACACTTGGGCAGACCCAGGAGAGACACTCAAGCAACGACAGATACTATCTCTCACCCTCAGGACATCTACAAAGACCTGAATAAACTTCACTCAGCACTGGACAACAGGCCAGAACTCAGAGAAAATGCCAAGGTGGAAGGAGTTATCAATGTTTTTGCTATTAAGTTTTCAAATGAATAAGGAAGAAGAGAAAAATGAAAACAAAATAAACATATTCCTACACAAGGAATAAGCTGCCTTGGGCTGTCGTTCTGGCTTAGCTTGTTACCTGCACCCAGAACCTCCACCACAGCTGCAGGGCAGTGTGGAACACTAACTATTCCCAGACAAAGGCCAAACATCACAATGGTTAGGTTCAAGGATACTAAGAAAAGTTGAGGCTAACCTTGAACAGATCACAAACCAAACTGGGTGTTCAACTACCATACTCATCTGTTATATGCAAAAATCACAAAAAGATCAAGACAGAGGAAGAAGCAAAAAAATTCCAAAAAAAAGGGGAGAGAGTTAGGCAAAAATATGACATATAGCATATGGAAGATGATAAAGAAGGGAAGAATACCAGGATCCTGATAGATACATCTCTCTTCCAACCTCACGCAGACAAAGCACAGAAACTAAAAGGTCCAAGAACTGAGACAGCAGCAATATGCTATATACCCAGAGACATGCATAATTAATTAATTTTGGAAAATACATGAATAAATCACCTCAGCATTGGGGAGATCCAATGGTTGACATGGGAATGAAAGCAGGGTGTGGAAACAACTTAGTGCACAGAAGACAACATTATAAAGCCAAGGCTTTCTGCCCAGAGTCTAAGAAACCTGAATTACTATAATTTATAAGCCAGGCCGATACAAATTTTAAAAAGAAGGGAGGAATGATGCTAAGGGGCAGTCTAGAGGAAAGGGCAGGCCTCCGGTCTGCAGGGGACCTCACTAGATCCAGGACAAAGGCAGCCTGGGGACCATTCTCGAGGTCCCCATCAGCAATGAGTGTCTGGGTGTGCCTTACTCACTAATGGCGTTCTCTGGTAGGTCCGAACTGGCTAGACGACAGAAACAGTGCACTACGTGACGAGGCACAGGAGAAACTCACCCAGCAACAGATCAAAACCTATCACAAGTGTGCTGATTGCAGCGACTCCTGGGAAGTACGAGGGAAAACTTGCCTGACCCAGAGCAATCCGAGTTTTATCTGTGACTCCCTGATTATGTTCACTACACAATCCACAGACGGCCTTTGCTAATAGAGCCACACACCTATGTGTGATTCAGGGTAATTTTTCTTGTAGCAGCTCTCACAGATGTCAGTGAAAACACGTACTTGGTGTTTAAAATGAAAAATTTAAACTGGTTTCCTGATAAGCCCCCATTTCAAACATTTTCTGAAATTAAAAAAGAAAGTTACATTTGATGCATAGCTCGTTACCAGCTGCAAGCAGTCAGTGTGATGCAACACCCAGACTGGCAAAGGAGCTTGTGTCTGGGGGAAGGCAGCATGCTTGGTGCTGGTTCATGCAACTGCAGCTGAGTCGCAAACCGCTCCCCACAACACACTCCACCTGACAATCACTGTCCCTTCAGACACTTACACAAGTGCTCCACTAGAACGTGAAGAGTGACAGGGGACAGGCACACTGGCACACACCTGTAATCCCAGCACTCGGGCGGCAGAGGTAGGTTAAGATCAGCCTGGGTTACATAGCAAGACCCTGGAACAGAGTATGGAGCAGTCTATCCAGACAACACAAAGGAAGGACCTAAGACTATATCAAGGATGTCTCATGAATCAGACAGCAAATAATCAGCTGATTTTCATCAGAAGGAAGAAGAAAGAGGTGAGATGAACCTTCACCCAACACAGAAATCTACAGAAACCCTGTGTCTATCAGTATGATGTTCGAGGTGCCAAAGGCACCATGATCTCAGTACTGGAAAAGCCATTCTTGTCAACACCAAGAGTCAGTAGTCAAGATGACCGTAAAGATTCTCAGTATATTCACATTGCAAATACAGCACCGAAGGAGAAAGTGGTGCATATTTATATGCCTGCATTCATGACATCCCTAAATATTCAAAAATATTTAGATGAAGTCCAGTGGTCTAGACCTTTAGTCCTGGCTGTTCAGGAGGCTGAGGAGAGAGGATAGATGACATCCTGGACTTGAAACCCAGTACCAACAACACAAGAGATCCCCCTCCACCACATTAAATAACTTGCTCATTTTTATTACTAAAAGGGGGTGATTTATGACACTTTCAGAATTCTGACATTCTAAAATCCTAGAAATGTTTCATATTTAAGTTACAAGAAGAAAAGCTTAAAAACTTACACCACCATTTAAAAAAGTGTAAGCCATTTTCTGGTAACTACACCAGCTGTCTGAATTAATCAGGTAATCATCACACAAAACAGGAATGTAGCAGAATGCCCCAAAAACAATGAAAATATTCTTGAAAAAAAAAAATACATGCCTCATGTCCAGACAGACTGAATTACATTTCAAATGTACCACCAACACCTGCTTCTTAAAGGGCTCCCACGCATTTCCTTCTCTAATGGGAACTCACTTTCCCATTTACCAAGCTCTGTGTGTGTGAGTGCACATGCGGTCACCACTGAGTACTGCTCCTCGGGAGCGTGAGTCCTTAGAGCAATTCGGACAGCAAGTGCGGAGAGCAGAGAGCAGTGGTCAGCGCCCAGGCTAGTGCCCACTCTTCCCACACTGCCCCCTCGAACAGAAACGGCAGTACACACATCAACTATCTGCTAATCTTCCCATCCCTACTCATGACCTTCACTGGGATAGCTAGACAAACAAGAATACAAAATAAAACACCAATTTCTTCCTAGACATCAAGTTCCTGAAAAACAATGAGAAAGCTTTTCTCACGGTGACTGAGTCACAAGGGGTCTTCCCTCACTGTCTCTTCCCTGAGAGGAGCAGCTCTTTCCATAGAAGGAATTTTCCTTCCCTCACTCCTTTTTGTCTTTGCTTCATTTTAAAATTACATTTATCTATTTAATGTATACACGTTTGTGTGTATGTGTGCATGTGTGCATGTGTGTGTGTGTACATGAAACATAGCACCAGGAGGAAAGTCAGAAGAAAACGTCAGAAGTCAGTTTTCTCCTTTCTTCCTTCCACTATGTGGGTGGGTCCTGGGATCAAACTCAAGTTGTCCAGCTGGTCGACTGCTGGAGTAAGATCTGCGCGCGCGCGCGCGCACAAGTCTCTAAGTCTAGGCTCTGCATATGAGCCTGGCTTACTCCACTTGGTACAGTGATCTGCCCGTGTTAAAGCACTTCCACAGATGAACTCTGCTGACCCTCAACAACAGTGTCTTCAGCTACTTTTCTTTCTTTCTCTGAGCTTTCAGAGTTCAGTGAAGAAGTCCTTCCTTCCTGTAGAGGATGGTTTTCTCTGAAGGCACTTTGTTTCTTAACTGTGTAAGACTCACCAGGTATTATTTCCAGGTTTCTTTCTTTTCATGTAATTTACTTGGATTTTTGAGACAAGGTTTCTCTGTGTAGCTTTGGCTGGCCTCAAACTCAAGAGATCCACCTGCCTCTGCCTCCTGAGTGCTGGCATTAAAAAAGGTGTGTGCCACTATGCTCAGCTTCCAGGTTTCATTTTCAACATGATCATTACTGTTATATAGAAAAATGACTCATTTTCCTTCATCCTGCCACCTCACTGGCAGTGTTATTAGCCCTCATAGTTTTCCGGTGGAGTGTTTTAACATAGGATCATGAAGACGGAGAGCTGGTTCAGGGGTTAAAGGCATTTGCTACTCTTGCAGAGGACCCAGATTTGGTTCCCAGCATCCACAATGGCTGCTCACAACCATCTGTAGTTCCAGGACATCCAATACCCTCTTCTGGCCTCCAAGAGCACCTACATGTTTGTGGTGCACATACATACATCCACTCAGGCAAACGCACATAAAATAATAAATAAATACATATAGTTTTAAAAAGCTACAGAATCAGGCTGGAGAAACGGCTCAAGGATTAAGAACACTTGCTGCTATTCCAGAGGACCTGAATTTGATTCCCAGCACCCTTATGTCAGTTAACAACTGTTGGGAACACAACTCAAAGGTCCTTGCACCCACAGATCTCCAGAGAAACCAGGAATGTTAAGCACACAGGATTGTCTTTACAATAGGAAAGATGAAAACCTGGTCTTCCCTCCAGAAAGTTGAGAATCGGAAGTGATTAACATCCTAGTGATCTGTGTCATCTGTTGAGCCAGGCCACGTCAAGCTCTTACAGCCAGGACTGGAGGCCGCTAGTAATCTAAATGACCCTTATAGCCAGAATCTCTCACCCCCAAAGCTCCCACAACCAGGACCAGAAGTGACTAATAGCCCAAATGACCTCTATTCTATTTGTATGACCGAGACCAGGCCAGATCCTTAGGCCCTTATGTTGTGGGATATTTGTACACTGTGTGAACATATATTGCTGTGATTGGTTTAATAAAGAGCTGAACAGCCAATAGCTAGGCAGGAGGTATAGGTGGGACAGGCAGAGAAAGGAAGTAGGAGTTAATTGAGATGCAGATGAGACACCAATGAGACATGGAGGAAGTCGGACATACAGAATGAAAGAAAAAGCCATATGGTAAGACGTAGATTAATAAAAGCAGGTTAATTTAAGTTATAAGAGCTAGTGGGACAAGCCTAAACTAAGGTCGAGGTTTCATAATTGATAATAACTCCCCTTGTCATTTTTTTGTGAGCTGGCAGCTCAAAGGAAAGTCCGACTACATATGGCATCAAAAGTGGAGGCTTGAATATCCACATAGGACCTGGGAAAGTGGTCTCTCGAAGCAGGCTCAGCGTACAGAGGCGCAGATCTTTTAAGAGGTCCTGCTGTGCAGCAGAGCACTTGAGCAGCCTGCATGAGAGGTAAAAATGCCTGCCACATCTGTGTGTGTGTGTGTGTGTGTGTGTGTGTGTGTGAGGGACAGAGCCAGCCACCAGAACCATGTTTAAGTTTTATCTCACAGTCAGAGAATGCTGAGGCATGAAGTAAAGCAATCCAGACCAAGAAAACCTTTAAGCAGATACAGGAAAAAAAACATGGGTATAGACAGTCATAGAAAGAAAATATTTTAAAAATAATAAAAATCTTTAAAGAGAGATTAAAGTAATATAAAAAGAAGCCATGCAAGGATGGGAAATACCCAGGGTGTCTGGATCCTGTGTGGTACTTTGCTGACTTTAAATTTTAAATGCTAATGTACAAAAAACAATAGCCGCTGAGAGACACTGGATTATGGAAACTGCTAAATTAAACCAACCTATATATGTTAAAAATGTCTTAACTTCAAAGTGGAAATTACAAAATATGTTGCGCTGATAGAGAGGTTAGGCCTTTGTTTCCATAGGTAATAAAAAGTTATGGTTCTCTCCAAAATTAATGAAGATCAGATCTGATTGGGGGAGAGTCCCTGAAAATCTCGGCTACAGACATTCAGAAAACAAAAACAAAAGCAAGAAAGACTAGAGGACAGGTGACATATATGCTGATCCCTCTACATGGGGACAGCTCTGAGACTGGATAAGACATGATAAATCTTGTTGGCTACAGAGTCCTCATGACTTATTATTACATGCCATCCTTTCAAAGGGTATGGACTCTGTTTGGTTATACAGTCCAAACAGATTTATAAAGTTGACAGATGCCTTTTACCCCATCAAACATAGAACCAAAAATCACCTTTAGCTAACGTGTGCACACTGCACATTCCATATTTGTGTTAATGCAGATATATATACATATGTTACTTTTAAAAGTTTATGTGTTTTCAGAAAAAAAGGACCAGACACCAATGAAAACAAGTAGCCCAGGTGATCCAGTCTCAAAATGCCTCTGTTGCAATTTTCTCAAAATTCTGCATCCAGAACAACTTCAAAGCTGCTAGCTGAGATGGTCCAGTCTCACAGACTACTCCAGCCAGGACTTCAGATAAGACCTGTACTTTCCCATTACAGAGACTGGACAACAAATGTTACAGCTAGTTTTCCCGGGACTTGACCGTTACCTCAATTTTCTCAGGGTCCCCTAAAGATGCCATTGCCCCCAGATAGCAAGAAGTAATTTTATGAATGCAACGACCATATTCCCAAGAGGCAGAGTAGGTAGTTTTTAGTTGTTCAGTGGAGTATGGATGTTTGTCATCATTTAAGAGGGGGTTGGTTACAAATCGTTACTGGTCATGGTAAGGGAGGAAACTTAGCAAGGGAGGTTAGATTCAGGGATCTCTTTCTGAAAAGGCAAGAGGAGGACAGAAAAAAGATAGGAAAAAGGGTAGATTATTGAATCTACTTTTAATTTAAAAGACAAGTACTAGTCATATATTTTACATTGGTATGGATTTTTGTATATTGATACAAACTTAAGGTTATTTTTGTTATACTATATATATATGTATGTATGTATGTATGTATGTATGTATGTATCGACTCTTATTTAAGGTTATTATACCTATGCAGCTCAAAAGCTATTATAATAAACTATTTAGGATAATTAAGAAACGCAGGTTACTAGTCATCTATAATAATCAAATTTGTAGTCATGTTAGATATGTTTTCAAGGTTAAACAGATATATTTTAGATAGACAGGTGGTCTTCAAATACTTCAGAGATCTACAAAATATGCATTTAAAATGTTTTAATAACATAAGGCTTTTCATGACAGTGAGATACATCTACCCCTGGTAGCACCAATTTACTTCAAAAAAAGATGATGAGCATTGAAGAACCTACATTGGAGTTTGCTTTCTTTGTGGGAACGTTAGCTACTAGGCAAAGAAATTGCCCTTTCATCGACTGCTGCGGTATGCTGTCCAAATTGGACAAGTAGGACACACAAAAAAGGCAACTGCCGAACTTTGCCGAGACAAGGTGGGGCAGTCCTTCAAAATTCCTGCTTCACAGAAAACTCTGTTGAATATTCTAGGCCTGTAGGCCAAAGATGGATGCCCCAACATTACAGACGAACCTTGGGTGACTGTCCAGGCAGCCAGTTGTTTCTGTCATTTCTATAGTTTTGGAAGTTGTATGCTCGGCACTTCCTGTTTACTCAGGTAATATTATATCCTTCTCGGGTCTATGATGAAGCTGAAGACAAGATAGTTATAGTTATAGCTTTCCTTGTTACCAAATTCAAAAAAGAAACTCACAAAAGAGGTGTAAAGTACATAAGGTTAAGAGACATAAAAGCTTAAATTGTTTAAAGAAAGAATGTTTTGAGGTGTAAAAAGATTGTTTTAGGATGATAATACAAGTTTTGATAGAAAATGGTTTAGGTATAAAACTTTAAATTCATCAAGATAAGATAGATAATACAGGATTTTCTCCAAATATATCAAGTACAAATGGACTGGACATTGTGAATGTAATTCTTACCTAATAACTGTTCTTATTGTATACAGTTTTACTAGGTTAGAGTTAAATCCTTTCCTTTTTATTTTGACAAAAAGGGGGAAATGTGGGATATTTGTACACTGTATGAAGTTGTATTTCTGTGCTTGGTTTAATAAAGAGCTGAACAGTAAATAGCTAGGCAGGAGGTATAGTAAGGACTTTCAGGCAGAGAGATTTAAGAGGAGATAATTGAGGCTGGCAGAGGAGATGTCAATGACACATGCGGAGTCGGACACACAGAATGAAAGGTAAAAAGCCACATGGCAAAACATAGGTAAATAGAAATGGGTTGATTTAAGTTATAAGAGATCATTAGGAATAAGCCTAAGCTATAGGCAGAGCTTTCATAATTAATAGTAGGTCTCCATGTCATTTTTGTGAGCTGGCAGCCTTAAGAAACTCCTCAAACTACTGTCTATAACTCCAGACCCAGAGGATCCAAGGGTACCAGGCACCAATATAGTGCATACAGACAGGTGCAGACAAACCAACCCTACACATTAAATAAATAAAACAAACATACCTTTAAAAAAAAAAAAAAAAAAAAAAGCTAGGCCAGGCGGCAGTGGTGCATGCCTTTAATCCCAGCACTTGGGAGGCAGAGCCAGGAGGATCTCTGTGAGTTCAAGGCCAGTCTGGTCTACAGAGCGAAATTCAGGACAGGCACCAAAATTACAAAGAGAAACCCTGTCTTGAAAAACCAAAAATAAATAAATGAATGAATGAATGAATGAATGAATGAATAAATAAATAATGATTTTACAGAATCATATCTCCTGCACATAAAGATAACCTGACTTCTTCCTTTCTTATTTATAGCCCATTTATTGCTTGTTTGTTTGTTGCATTATCACTCTGGCCAACAATCCCAATACTGTAGCAGGACTGTGGTACATAAAGTTATCCCACAGATAACTCAAAGCAGAACAGATGAAGTCCATTCACAATGAAGAGTAAGTCATTCCTATGGATGTCTGCTGTGTAAACTCAAGTCACATGGGACTTTATAGGCACAAGAAAGACTCTCCACTTAACAAATTTAGTAAGTTCTTTTGCTATCTCTTGCTGCTCTGACTAATATATATTCTCAAGTTCACTATCTGTTTAGTGTTATATGCTCTGGGGCCATCTTCATTCACTTTATCTGGAATCTACTAGTAATCTACAATTAGAGTACCTAATAGACAATCTGTAATCTACCAGTAATCTTCAATTAGATACCTAATAGACAAGATCATCTCATACTGATAAGGATAAAATCTAGTAACTGGTCCTAAAAATGTCTGTACCTTCTACACAAGAACAGAAGGCACACAAAGGCTCCCAGCAGTGAGGTAACTAATAAAGAACCAGAGCAGCAGAAACTGGAACAGCAAAGGGACAGAAGAGTGCAGTCTGGAGGTGCACATGAGCTCTTCTTCTGGCTTCTGGATCTACGTCCCGGCTGCGAGAGAGAGCAGGCACAGTGCTGGGCGACTGACGTCACACCACCAGGACCTCAGCTACTAAGCACAGGAGCTGGATCTCAGGTGAGGTCAGACACCAGGAATCTAGGAAGAGGCATTAGCAAAGGCAGCGTGTGACTTGTTAAGGAATTACACAAAGCACTGCTCCCACAGAAAACTTAAGGCAAACAGATGAGGCCCTTTTACCATGTATGGACAGCCACTCCTATGATGTCTGCCGGGTGAGCTGTAGTCACACTGGACTTTGTAGGCATGAGAAAGACACTGCTCCCCTTTGGGAATATTCACTTGGGAAATGATAATAGAATATTCAACCTAATACAAACATCAACCTTTTGGAATCAATATTCAGCCATGTGTTGACATTCGTCTCTCTCTTCATGAGCTGTCAAACTTAACCAAGTGTTCCTAGCTCCTACTGCAGTCTCTATTTATAGCCTGAGGTTATTTGTGAACAGTGCTGGGCATAAATATGACTGGGTCCAGAGGGAACTTCAGTGGGAGAGCAAAACTGTTAAGGCAATGAGTCAGAGACATAGAAACAAAGGGTCATTATATTTTTGTGCTCAAATCATCTAGAAACACAGAGTTTTTAACTCAGTTTTCAGGGGGAATATTCAGTGGCATCCTGAAACAAATGGGACACTGCTTCACTGATTCAAGGAGATGCTCAAGGAGACTCAAGGGCAGATGTAAGAGAGAATCCCAGTTACACTGGACAGCATGACCACACACATTCCCCCAGACAGAGTTTGATGTGGAAGGGATGGACACACACCCCCAAACTGCAGTGCTGTTCCTAAACACCTGCAATCAATGCAACCAAACTCATGGTGGGTAACGGGAGGGCCCCTCATTTCCTTCCTAAAGGTGGGTGAACTTAAGGCTGAGTGGCAGTTCATCTCTTTCAGGTTTTGACAATTGGGTCAGGTAAGTGTTCTTATCTGAATGGGCAACAACTGAGAACTGTCCTGTGTGTCATTTCATTCCAGTGTAAGGGCCTCACACTTCAGTGCACGCTGGCTGGCCTTCCTCACTTAACACTACCCTGTTTGGATTCAAAGCAGAGCCCTCAGCCGGGCTTACGAAAGTTAGTTCCTGAGCACCTATATATAGCACATGCAGTTACGGGTAAGATTCCATTCTTCTGATACCTGGACCCAAACTGGACACAAGAAAAATCATCACCACCACCACCACCACCTTCATCATCATCATCATCATCATCATCATCATCTTCTTCTTCATCTTCTTCATCACTACTGTCCCCAGAAAGTGCGAGGAAGAGGAAGGAGAAAGGATTGTCGTACATACTACCACAACAAAAGCAAAAAAGGTCATCAGGGAACAGAGGAAATAAGACGGGAGAAAGACGCTGCTGCGTTGCCGTCATTTCAAACAAGTCTTTCACTTAAGTTTCACTGACATGCAGAAACAATCCCCTGAATTACAGAATTATGCAAGTACATTTGAGAGAGGGGGCCACCGGACTCACGGGATGCTGCTGCTGCTGCTGCTGCTGCTGCTGTTTCTGAGAGACTGGAATTACATGCAATCAGACGTCAAGGCATCAAGGCATGACTCACAGAAAGAGCAAACACTGGCCCAGACCAAAAAGTCATCCTGTGAGCCCCAATTCTCAAATACAACACTGACCACAGTCTCTGAGGTTCATGTATAATGAGGGACCCATGAGCCAGGTCACAAAAAAAGAAAAAAAAAATGCAGTTCTTTGGTTGCTGTGCAGATGACAGAGAGTGATGATAAGGAAGGAAGGAAGGAGCACACAACACTGCAACCTTCACTTTCTCGTGGATCACAGCCTGGCAGGATCATGGAGGCAGGGCACATGCCCACCAGAGAGCTAGCGAGCGACACAGGTTAATAACCCAATGACTCCCAGAATTCAACTGAGGTCAGTGTCACACAGCAGTTCTTTCCAAACCGTGTTAATTTTCTTTCCCTGCACTGCAAACACACACGCAGCTCTCCTGCAAATAAATACCTAGGAGAGATCCGCAGGGAGGAGGGACGTCTGCTGGCAGCACTGGGCGAGGCGGGTGGGAAGGCGGGGCCCCTGCTGCGGGGCCTCTGTCTGGAGGAGCTGGCAGGCACTGCTCGGGGACTACTTGGGCGGGCAAGGAAGCCTGGGGAGTTGGCCAGAATGGAGGATCGTGGAGTGGGGCAAGGTGAAGACCCCCATGGGTGCGTGACAGTGTAGGGGCGATACCTCGGGGATGAGGGCTGGCTTCCAGGTGCAGCTCCAGAAGCTGCACTGTGAGGGCTCAGGGATCTGGAAGGCACAGCCACCTGGGGGGCTGCGCTGTGAGGGCTGAGGGACGTGGAAGGCACAGCCACCTGGGGGGCTGCGCTGTGAGGGCTCAGGGACGTGGAAGGCACAGGC
>CABHPP010125781.1:37902-51276 GCA_902168425.1 Peromyscus attwateri | reverse complement strand
CTGTCTCAGGAAAGGAGGTAGACAGAGACTTAGAAGACACTCAGAGTTCACTCTGGCCTTGACAGGGGTGCATACATGCACACTATACACATACAAAAACTTTATTGAGGGCAGTATACATATAACAGACTACACATCATCGGAATGAAGCAGCAGAGTCTGCGGAAAGTACAGCATGTCTGTAATACGTCTGTGTTAGTATCTCTGTAAGACGTCACTGAACTCGCTTCGTCCTATGCTTCAACCATCTTCACACCCCAGTTCTCCCCACAATCCATCACATTCCCACCACTTCCCATCTCTGAACATCACAGTGACCTACTTGTTTTGTAACCTTACAAAGCTTGCTAGCAACTTCAGCTTTACTCAGAATATAAAATATCATGACTAGAACACATGAAAGCAACAGCTCTCACTCTCTCCTGAAACCATATTGTGTTGTTACCACCTTCTTCCCTTCCTGCTAGAGAAATCAGTCTCAGAGAGGAAGATTTTTTTTTTTTAATTCCACCTGCCGTCTTCGAAGGCCAGATACTAAAAGGTTAAAGCATCTAGGTATAACTTCATCACAGACATTACCCTTCACATATCAACTTAAAAGACGAATCTTCTAGAGGAAAGGGTACATGAAGCAAAGACAGGAGAAAGCCATGTTTGCTCTTACCGCACATGAATTACAAGCATGCAAGAAGGCTCTTTGCAGGCTCTGTGGTTGGTGGGGGCCTGTGGAGGGCACTTCCCCACTCTATGGGGAAGCCAACAGTGAAGGAACTAAAATGGGATTTACCAAGGCCGTCCTCCCGCGTCTCCACAGTTCCTCAGTGACGTTCCCTCAGACACAACCACACCAAATGCCCATCATTTATAACTTGTTACTGCTGAACTTGTTCTACTCGTTCCTTCAGTCTGTCTGTGTATCTGTCTGTCGGCCTGCCTGCCTCTTGAGCTCTGTCTCGCACAGAGGCTTGCTAAGAAAATTCTAATATTCAGAAGCATCCCAGGACCAGTGAGATGGCTCAGAGGGAAAAGGTTCTTGCTGCCAAGCCTGACCTAACAACCTAAGTTCGGTTTTCAGAACCGACACGGCGGAAGGAGAGAATGACTCCCACCCCCAAAAATAATAAATAAAATAGCTGTTTTCTAACCTTCATACATGCCACGGCGAGTAAACACCCATACACATACACTCAGGCACACATATACACAAATAAATAAGTCAATGAATAAATGCAAGGAACTGACAAAACCTTTAAAAACAAACAGCAAAAAAGTAATTTAGGGGCTGGAGAGATGGCTCAGAGGTTAAGAGAACTGGCTGTTCTTCCAGAGGTCCTGAGTTCAATTCCCAGCAACCACATGATGGCTCAACCATCTGTAATGAAACCTGGTGCCCTCTTCCAGCCTGCAGGGATGCAGGCAGAACACTGCATGCATAATAAATAAATAAATAAATAAATAAATAAATAAATAAATAAATAAATAAATAAATAAATGTTTTTTAAAGAAAGTAATTTAGACTTGGGAGGCAGAGGTAGGCAAACCTCTGAGTTCAAGGCCAGCCTGGTCTACAGAGTGGGTTCTAGGACAGCCAGGGCTACACAGAGAAACCCTGTCTTGAAAAATCTTAAAAAATGGGAAGTGGATTTAGAAGACAGGAGAGGGGCTGGAGAGATGGCTCAGTGGTTAACAGCACTTTCAGAAGCTTGATTCTTGCACCCATATGGCAGCTCACAACCATCTGCAACTCAGTTCCAAGGGATATGATGCCCTCTTCTGGTCTCCACAGGCATCAGACATCCATGAGGTACATGGACATGAACACAAATAAAACACCCACACACATAAAATGAGAGTATTTTTATAGAAGACGACAGGGACATGGGCTGATCTTAAAGATCTCATCCAATCCTGGACTTATCCTCTTTGTTTGTTTGTTTTTGAGACAGGGTTTCTCTACGTAACTCTCTCCTGGAACTCACTCTGTAGACCAGGCTGGCCTCGAACTCACAGAGATCCGCCTGCCTCTGCCTCCTGAGTGCTGGGATTAAAGGTGTGCACCACCACTGCCCGGCCGGATTCATCCTCTTTTATAGAAAAAAATCAAGATCTCTGAAGCCATGATGGTGGTGCCTGCTGTAATTCTAGCACTTGGGGCAGAGGCAAGAGTGTCTGGAGTTTGAGACCAGCCTCTACATAACAAGACCCTTAAAAATCTACAGAGAAAAGGTTGGGAATGATGCTCACGTGTGATCTCATGGATGGGAAGGTGAGGCTTGGAGACAGTCAGGAGGCTTTCTGGAAGCTGGCTAGCCGCTTGACAGAGTTTTATGTCAATGAAAGCTCCTCTCAAAACAAAACAAAAGGAAGAAGGTTCCTAAGGAATGACATCTGAGGCTATCCTTTTACCACCACACACATGCACCAGCACACACAAGTGCACGCATGCACAGCCACTCACGTATGAACACACACATGGGCTTTGAGAGAGTTTTTCTAACTTTATATGTGTCATCGAGCAGGTGATTTTCATGAACTCTGTAATTTGTCATTTAAGTTAGTGCCCCAGTTTATTATGTGTATAACGACGAGACTAAAGGAGAAAAACCTCTAGCCCCTCTAGGTTTATTAAAGTTATAAATGTCATCTTCTGGCACTTGTGAGTGTGTATACTTGTGTGCATGCACACATAAAGGAAAGATTTTCCAGGACTCTGGTGTTCAGTTTTCTTCCGCTGCCTTCACAATAGCTTCGAGCAGGGTAAGGAGGGACAGCGGTGTTGTGCACAGCTGGCACCAGATCAGGCTGGGGGCTGTCACAGCAGAGATGGCAGGATTGCGGAGACAACTGGCACAGATATGCCTGTCACTAACAAGACACTTGACACCTGCTCTGGAGTCACAGGGGTTAATGTAGCCCCAGGAACAAATGCACATGCTAAAAAGAAAGGTCTCCACCAAGAGGAGGAGCTCCAGGGTTTCAGGGTTGCCCGCCCTTGGGGCTTTGGCCTAGGTCTTGGCCTCTAGCCAGATTTGCTTGTTTGTTATTTCATTTTCTCAGACAGATCTCACTATGTAGGCTCCACTGGCCACAAACTTGAGGAGATCCTCCTGCCTCGCCTCCCTAGCCCTGGGTTTACAGGCATAAAGCCATGCCCAGCTGTTTGTTTTGATTTATTTGTTTGTTTTGACCATTTCTATCTTATCTTAGCAGAGGGAACCCAGGGCTCTTCCACTAGTTGCATGCCCAGCTTCTAGACCACACACAAGACTTCCCCTCTCCTAAGCCTAAACCAAGTAGAAGAGAAAAAAGGATTTTAATATAAGCAACTGGTAACAGAACAAGGATCATAACTCTGCTGCCGCTCCTGGGACCATTCTTAGGCAAAGGCAGTGCCCTGCAAAAGAACAGCTCCCACTTAGCTGAAATCCTCAAACTGCACAACTAACGTTGTTAGTGCCCTTCATAAAGGATTCAAAAAGAGAAGGCAACAGGACAGCCCTCTCTGGCCCTTGCATCAAGCACCCAGCCCACTACGGCCTAGGACTCTGACTCTCAACTCTCCTCTAAGATCAGTGGGGCCTGTCCACAGCCTTGCTCCCCGACCTTCACCAGAACAGACACATTCGCTCCTGCTCTCCCTCAGAACCTTACTCCAACACCCCCTCACTTTACCTGTGAAACTGCCCTCCTTTGCCTCCCCAGACATGACTGTGATCCCATACAGCACACACGCCCCCATACAACCTCTGTTCATTTCCAAATGAACTCCTCACTTCCTTAGAGGGCTTTTCTCTCCATCGTTAGAGGTTAAAAGAACCATTCAGTGAAAAACTTAAGAGGCCTCTAGGAATGGTGGACAAGGGCAGAACTTTAAGGCCCATGGTGTTGGGGGAGAGGTGGAGTATCAAGGCCTCCACAGAGGAGTTCCCAGGCACCGATTATATTTCCATATCCATCTGAAGGATTTTGTCCATTTTCTTCCTAATTTTAGAAGGAAATGTATAGTACAGAGATAAATTCTCTTCAGGAGAAATAGTGAGCAGACTTGCTGGCTTTGGGGAAAGAAGGACTCGCCTAAAACTCACTTCTTTCTTAGCTTCTCACACTCCAACAAAACCACTGCTCTCCTCTGTTCCCCATGGAACTGGTGACTTTTACAGAGTACTCCCTAGGACTATGGTAGCATGGGGTTTGGGACAAGCGGATATACGACATGACAAAGGGCTGGAGAGACACTTGCTGCTCTTGTAGAGACCTTGGTCTAGTTCCCAGCACCCACATCAGGGAGCTCACCACCAAGTGTGACTCCAGTGCCAATGGACCCAATGCCCTCTTCTGGCCTCTGTGGGCACCTGCACACATATTCACACACATACATACATACATACATACATACATACATACATACATACATATGCTGTGGGATGTTCTGTATGGCAAATGTGTTGCTAATAAAACACTGACTGGCCAGTGGCTAGGCAGGAAGTATAGGCGGGACTAACAGAGAGAATTAAAAGAACAGGAAGGCGGAGGGAGTCACTGCCAGCCACCGCCAGAACAAGCAGCATGTAAAGATGCCAGTAAGCCACGAGCCATGTGGCAAGGTATAGATTTATAGAAATGGATTAATATAAGATATAACAAGTAAGAAGCCTGCCACGGCCATACAGTTTGTAAGCAATATAAGTCTCTGTGTTTACCTGGTTGGGTCTGAGCGGCTGTGGGACTGGCAGGTGAAAGAGATTTATCCTGACCGTGGGCCAGGCAGGAAAACTCTAGCAACATACATACATACAGTATTTAAAATAAATCTAGATAGGTGTGGTAGCACCACCACACTTTCAATCCCAGCACTCAGGAGACAGAGGCAGGAGGATCTCTAGACCAGCATGGTCTACACTTTAAGTTCTAGACTAGCCAGGACTACATAGTAAAACCCATTCTCAGTCAACCAAATCTTAAATAAATAAATAAACAGCAGAGAGAGAAAGGGAAGAAGCAAGGACGAGAACACTTGTCGACCGTCACAGCAAGCAAACTAAACTTCTGGAGCTTTCCTGCTTCGATGTGTTGTGTCTGAGGTGCTGGAATTTGGAACGCAGGGTCTACAATGCCACGCAAGTGCTCTACACCACAAACCTACAGTCAGCTCTAATGGGAAAAAACATTTCTCCATTCTAAAATACACATCTCTCCTTCACAGTTGATGGGCAATAAAGCTACCCTCTGGCTCTATGCCAGCTTTCAGGTTGGCAGGAAATAAATACAAGCAGTCACTTCCACATGACAACTTCCCTTTATTTCTAAGATGGTCTCACTACATAGTCCAGGTTGGCTTTGAACTCCTGATCCTCCTGCCTCAGCCTCTTATAATTTTCATTTTTATTTTTAAAGTTTTATTCATCTGTTTATTCACCTGTGTGTGTGTATGGGGTGAATGTGTGTGAGTACATGTGTAAACAGGGAACAGGGGGAGGAGGGTGAGAGGGTGTGAGTGTGTGTGTCAGCACAGGTATATGTATGAGGGTGAGATGGTTTTTTCCTTCTATGGGGCGTTCCAAGGACTGAACTCGGGTCACCAGGCTTGTGGAAACATGCTTTCATCAGCTGAGCCATCTTGCCAGCCCATAGCTTTTCTTTCTTTCTTAATTTTTTTTTAATTTTAATTTTAATTTTTTTTTGGCTTTTCGAGACAGGGTTTTCTCTGTGTAGCCCTGGCTGTCCTGGAACTCACTCTGTAGCCCAGGCTGGCCTTGAACTCTTAGAGATCCCCCTGCCTCTGCCTCCCAAGAGCTGGGATTAAAGGCATGAGCCATCAGGCAGCTTTTCTTTTTTATTTTCAACTTATTTATTTGAGACAGGGATTCACTATGTAGCTTTGGTTGGCCTGGAACTCACTATGTAGATCAGGATGGCCTTGAATTGTTAGAGATCCATCTGCCCCTGCATTCCAAGTGCTGGGATTAAAGGCATGTGCAATCATACCTGACAATTCTTCATTTTTAAAATTTTTTATTTTATTTAAAAATCTTTTTTTCATTTATTTTACATACCAACTGCAGTTTCTCCCTCCTCTTCTCCCAGCCCCTCCCCCACCCAATTCTTCATTTTTAAAATGACAACTGTCGTAATTTCTGGAAATTTCTTTAAGCTCCACAAGCCCATGTTGTTCTGACCATTTTCTCTGTGATTCATTCACTAACTCACCCCATCTTAAATCCTTTACCAGGCTCTGGGGACAGCACTGGGGACATAGGAATGAGCAAAATGGGCAAAAGGTCCTGACCCAGAGAGCTCCCACGCCATCGGGGGAGGCAGACACCCAGGGCACACAGCCAGACGTGGTCCCGTGTGTGTGGAAAGCCAGCACTGAGGAGGTAAAAGCAGGTGGAGCCCAAGATTGAGGCCAGCCTGAGTTGCACAGCAAGACTATGTCTCAAAATGAAAACAAGAAAACTCAAGCTATGCAAGCAGCATGGAAGCAGTAGAGTGGACAGGAATCGTGCCTGCATTAGAATGCGGCTGCAATTTCAGACAGTGGCCAAAGCCAGTCTCCCTGAGAAAGGGACACTAAAAACAGTTTGTCTGCTTGGTCTGGGTTTTATTTCCTCTTTCTAAAAACCATCTTCATTTATTTATGAGTGGGAGAGGGATGCTAGTGTGTGTGTGTGTGTGTTAGGTCAAAAGACAACTTGCCACGGCTGGTTCTCTCCTGCTACCGTGTAGGTCCAGAGAACTAAGTTCAGGCTTTCAGGCCTGGCAGCAAGCACCTTTACTTGCTGAGCTGTTTTGCCAGCCCTGATTTTGGTTTTCTATGAGTCTGGGACTGATGTGCAGCAAGTATAGGCCTGGGTGAGACATGAGGAAACACTAAACCTTGACTGCAGTGTTACTGTGGGGAGAAGGGCTCCTACACCACAGCTGTGCGGGGAGGGCAAAGGATCACCCTGTGGAGTCAGTCCTTTCCTTCCAGTTTTACACGGGTTCTGGAGTTTGATCTCTGGTCATCAAGTCTGCTTAGCAAGCACATTTACCTGCTAAGCCATCTCACCACCCCCTAAACTTGGTGTTAAAGGGCTGGGAACGGCTCACTAAGAAAAGTGCTTGCCATGCCCACATGAGAACCTGGGTTCAGATCTCCAGCACCCACATAAGCTGGGTGTAGCAGTGCACAGCTGCAATCCTAGTGCTGAGGAGTCGGAGCCAGGAGGACCTCAGGGGCTTGCTTGGGCAGTTTGGCCAAATTGGCATGCTCTGGGTTCAGTAAGAGACTGCCTCATAAAATAAGGTGGGACACCTGACATCCATTTCTGGCCTTCACACACAGGAACAGGCATGTGCTCATATACCACACAGACAGAGACACACACACACATACACACACACACACACACACACACACACACACACACACACACACAAATCACTTTTAATATTCTAAGTATGAGACGCTGACCAGACATGAAAGCAGAAGTCAAATGGGTCACAAGAGTCTAAAGCTCAAGATGCAGGTCTGAGGTGGAAATGTAAGCTAAGGAGGATCAAATGGGAAGGAATAATTAAAGCCAGGAAACTTACTGAAATCAATAAGAGAATAAACATAGATAGAGACCAAGCCTTTAAACAGTGAACCCTGGCATCCTGCTCTGCAGACATTAGGGGAGTGAAAAGGAATCCTGCAAGAAACTGAAAAAGAACAGAGAGGGTGGGACCCAGGACAAGACAGTGTTCTGGAAACTAGAAGGTGCTTCAAAGGGGAGAGGGGGAAAGCCACCAAGTGAGACTGACAGAGAGACAATCTCAGCAGAGCTCCCACCCCGAGTTCATCCAGGTCAGCACAGGGTGCAAAGGCACAAGACAGAAGACTAGGAACTTATTCCAGAAGGCTTGCTGCAAAGAGATGGATGGAAGCCGCAGGGAAATGGGGTGAAGGGAGTTCTATTTTGCCGGTGTCACCGAGGGAGAAGCACCAGCACTCTGCCACACACTTGCAATGTCTTGGCACAGCTAACAAAAGTTCTCCTGGGGTTTAAAAAAAATAAAATAAAAAACTCCCAAGACTGGAGGGAAAGGGAGGTGTGGGAAGCGAGGCTTTGCATGGAGAGAGGAAACAGTGCCAGCAGTGCAGGCACTGATGGGGCAGAGCAGTGTGTCCTAACGAGAACTGGGCACGTCACAGGTAGCCAGATGGAATCGATGACAAAGTGTATACAGGCTCCCTTCTGCACGTGTGTTTCTCCACACGCTGAGTGTGCATGGAGAACGAGGTAGTGCACACTTGGCAGCAGAGTGGGAAAGTCAACAGGGAAACACGGCAGAGCTGCCTGGGTATACTGGGTCACTTGAATTTGTGACCAGACTTTAAATGAGATAGACAGACCACATGGCTATGTGAGCTCCTCCCCAGCCTTGCTCCAGGGCAGGAGACAGACAGCAGGTGAGGAATGGCTGTAACCAGAACTGGGTTGCAACCAAGCAAGAAAAACAAATTTCACAACTGCAGGGATGGCCTGGTCACAGCAAGGAAACAGCACAGCTGTGAACATGTGTCCCAAGGGAAAGACAAACTTACTCCTGGAATCCTGAATGCTTATCAGAAACTGCCACAGCTGCTCAAATCATGTGCTCACACAGGTGTGCTTTACCACCAACTGACGCTTTGGTCTGAATTTTTGTTATCACTAAAAGAATGACGGCTAGGCATTTTCTCCACGAAGAGAGAGGCCTACACTGAGGTTTAATGACTTAAGGCAACAGAAACTGCAAACGCCCTCAGCTGACAAGAGGAAGGATGCCTGCTTGAATGGCTGTGGCAGAGTACATCAGATCACTACAAAGGACACACATGGCTCTCATATCACCTTTGCACCTTTTCTATACCTATAAAAATGATGATTATGAGATTACCATGTTTGATAGAAAAGTCATGTGGGAGAAATAACTTTCAGGTACATACGTGAGTGGATACCATCATTTCCTAAGAAAGACAACCCTGAACATCGCCCACCAGCTCACTGATTTTAAAGAAAGGAACTTTCACCAGAGTCAAGCAGTTCCCAAGGAGACAGCTACAAACACCACCCAGGGCCTCACACGTGCTGGCAAGTACCATCCACAGCACTCCTGCTATCCAGTGTAATTCAGAGAAAGAGTTCTGTGCCAACACAGCACAAAGACAAGAGGGTCACCAGTTGACCATTATTTCAATCTTGCATTTGCAGATTGTTTTGCTTGTGTGGGGGTGGGGAGTGGGGTGCATGCGTGAATGCACATGAGTCAAAAGTGGATGGTGGAGCCAAGTGGTGGTGGCACAAGCCTTTAATCCCAGCACTCGGGAGGCAGAGCCAGGCGGATCTCTGTGAGTTCAAGGCCAGCCTGGTCTACAGAGTGAGTCCCAGGACAGCCAGGGCTACACAGAGAAATCTTGTCTCAAAAAGAACCCAAAGTTGATGGTAAGTGTCTTCTTCCTCTTATTTTTTTGAGACAGAGCCTCCCACTGGACCTGGAATTCACCTATTGGCTAGACTAGCTGGCTGTGAGTCCTAAAAGTCCCTGTGTCTACCTACTCAGTGTTAGGGTTATGGGTGCAGAGGACCAGAATGTGGATCCTCACACTTGTGTGGGAAGCAGTTTATCCCCAAGCTCTCGCCTCAGCCCCTAGAGTACTCTAAGAGATGGGAGAGTACTCTGTGGTAGAGCACATGCTTTTAGAGGGAAAAAATGGGGGTGGGAGAGAGAAGCATCAACCAAATTCTCAAAATCAAATTCAGTCTTGGCCAGCTCCCAAAGATTAGACCTGAGCATGCTGGAGGAGGGGGGGTGGGTTTGCAAAAGTCTTCCCTGGTCACTATCAAAAAGAACAGAAGCAATGAACCATGCTGCAGTGACCTTTAGGCCACTGACTGCTTTAATTTGTGTGGTGACATCAAGATAATGACGTTGGAAGTACAACTGCTTCCAGGTCGGGGGCCGAGGCTCACCTGCTGCACCTATGGGGGAGGTAGCTGGGGTCATGTTGTGGACATTGAGACCAAGACTCTGGGAGGGTCCTGGGGCTGATGCAGGTATCGGAGGTCCCGGAGGGTTCTCCCTCTGGGGAGACGTAAGCGGGGTGGTTGGTTGGGAGGTCTGTCCACCAGCAAGTCGTGCCAGGCGCCTCCGTCGAATCTGCAAAAGGGAGAAAAGAAAAAGGACCTTCTGTAACTGAAAGCAAAACATGACGACCTGCAAGAGCAATGACATCCAGGTACTAAACATCAACAACCACTCCTGAGCTGAGCAGCCCAATGACATCCAGGTACTAAACATCAATAACCACTCCCAAGCTGAGCAGCCCAACAGTCCCAGAAAAGAACATGCTGAGAAAATTAACAAGACAGAGCTAGTATTCCGGGGTTTGTTTTTGTTTTATATGTGTGCGCTCGCACATGAGCCTGACCTTGAGAAGTCAGAGGACAATCCCAAGTGGTAGTCCTCATCGTCTCCTAGTATATATAACCTGGTCTCTGCCGTTCCTCACTGCATAGGGGATGCCAGCCGCCCTTGCATCCTCCAGGGTATCTGTTAGGTCTCAGCCACCCGACTCCTCTATCCCCTACCCCCTACCCCTGTATGTCTAGAAATGAGCTCAAGCCTGAACTACAGGATTTCTGGTGGTTAGATAAAAGCCAGCATTCCTCAGGAACTTGTGAAACGGGTTTTCTATCCCAAAAAGGAGTCCCTGCCCCCAGCTACTCAGTCTCTGTGTATTCTGTATGATCTGTCCGCCCCACACTCTCTTGCTGCTCTGGCTGTGCTTGGGCTCTTGCTATCTCCCATCCCCCACTCCCTGCTCTCCCACCTCCCTGCCGTGTCCAGTCTGCTTTCTTCTCTCCGCTCGGGACTCCTCCAGATGCCCCGGACATTTTCTCTCTCCTACCCACAATAAAAGCCTTCCCCTAACAGCGTGGTCATGTAGGTCGTTTCCTTACTGCACCCCCTCACAACATTCTCTTCTCCCTGCCTTCCATCTCACCACAGAAGCTGGGAATAAAAGTACACACTACTGCACCTTTTTGTGGGTTCTGGGGACCCCAAATCTGGTCCTCAAGCTTGGGCAGCAAGGGCTTTTCTCACTGAGCCATGTCCACAGCCCTGAACTAGTATTCTTAGAAGCTACTTACTACCTTACTTTGAAAACCTGTGCTCTGACTGCCTTACCAAGGGTACTCTAGCTCCTTGACTGATAGTGAAATTTCAAATGTGCCCACTACCCAATACATCAGACCCTGGTATTTTCACAAAATGGCGTCATGTAATGACTGTATAGAGGTAAGATTTGGATGGGGGCTAGAGACAAGGCTCAGCAGTTAATGGCACTTTGTTCTTGCAGAGGACAAAGGTTTGATTCCCAGCATCCACATGGCGGCTCACAACCATTTATTTATAACTCCAGTTCCAGGGAACCTTATGCCCCCTTCTAGCCTCTGTGGGAACCAAGCACACATGTGGTGTACATACATATATGCAGACTAGACACTCATACACAAAATAAAAGTAAATTTAAAAAATTAAAATATCAATTTCATCTAACTGGACAAAGAAACAAAAGGTACAATAAGACACAAATTTTATTATATGCTTTCAAGAGCAAAATGTTTAGGCTGGTTTTGTTTTTCATGTAATCAAAAAAATATATAATTTGCCATCCTTCTCTGAGTACTCCAGCTACCAAGTGACTGAGAACACACAGAGTGGATCACAGGAATGTTCCCTGTGTCTGTCATTAACTCACAACTAGCTGGTACGTTCACAATACACCCCACCACCACCCGCCTGGCTGATGTTCAGTTCCATAGGCATGACCAGTGCTGGGTGTGAGCAGGCGTCACAGAAACAAGCCAGCCCTGGACACACTCCCACCAGGAGTAAGGAGGAGAAAAGCTTCAACTACAGCAGAGGTAACAAGGACAGACTCCCTGGAACCTAGACCATGTGTGTCACTCTCACACTTGAGGTGCCTGCTCCTTTTATCACTCTTAGACCAAGGAAATGTCCTGAGTCCTCGCTCCGAAGTACGAGCAGCTCCTCCTGCTGCCTCTGCTGCACACAAGCCAACCAATCACTTCACTGCTGCAGACAAGCTAACCAATCACTTCACTGCAGCAGACAAGCCAACCAATCACTCCACCGTAGCACACAAGCCAACCAATCACTCCACCGCAGCACACAAGCCAACCAATCACTTCACCGCTGCAGACAAGCCAACCAATCACTCCACCGCAGCACACAAGCCAACCAATCACTTCACCGCTGCAGACAAGCCAACCAATCACTCCACTGCTGCAGACAAGCCAACCAATCACTCCACTGCTGCAGACAAGCCAACCAATCACTCCACTGCTGCAGACAAGCCAACCAATCACTCCACTGCTGCAGACAAGCCAACCAATCACTCCACTGCAGCAGACAAGCCAACCAATCACTTCACTGCAGCAGACAAGCCAACCAACCACTCCACTGCTGCAGACAAGCCAACCAATCACTCCACTGCTGCAGACAAGCCAACCAATCACTTCACTGCTGCAGACAAGCCAACCAATCACTCCACTGCTGCAGACAAGCCAACCAATCACTCCACCGCTGCAGACAAGCCAACCAATCACCCCACCGTTGCAGACAAGCCAACCAATGTGGTGGTATTGTGTTCCCCAAAATATTGTGTACCTTAATAAACTTATCTGGGGTCAGAGACAGAACAGCCACAATATTAAAGGTTAGGCAGTGGTAGCATATGCCTTTAATCCTAGCATTCCAGAGACAGAAATCCATGTGTTCAAGGATACACCCAAGCATGGTGACCCACGCCTTTAATCCCAGAAAGCAAACCTTCAATCCCAGGGAGTGGTAGTAGAAAGCAGAAAGGTATATAAGGCGTGAGGACCAGAAACTAGAGGCATTTGCCATGGAGAGGCATTTGCCCTGGAGAGGCATTTGCCCTGGTTAAGCATGTGGCTGGTTAAGCATTCAGGCTTCTAGCAGCAGTTCAGCTGAGACCCATTCTGGATGAGGGCTCAGAGGCTTCCAGTCTGAGGAAGCAAGACCAGCTGAGGATCCGGCGAGGTGAGATAGCTGTGGCTTGTTCTGTCTCTCTGACCTTCCAGCATTTCACCCCAATAACTGGCCTTGGGTTTGATTTTATTAATAAGACCTTCTAAGACTCATGTTACATCCCAATCACTCCACCGCTGCAGACAAGCCAACCAATCACTTCACCGCTGCAGACAAGCCAACCAATCACTCCACTGCTGCAGACAAGCCAACATATCACTTCACCACTGCAGACAAGCCAACCAATCACTTCACTGCAGCACACAAGCCAACCAATCACTTCAC
>CABHPP010125781.1:20358-37892 GCA_902168425.1 Peromyscus attwateri | reverse complement strand
CCAACCAATCACTTCACTGCAGCACACAAGCCAACCAATCACTTCACTGCAGCAGACAAGCCAGCCAATCACTTCACCCTAAACCCTGAGCATGTCACATGTTTACTTAACTGTATTAAATCATTTGTAGAAGAGATTGGGAGAGGCTAGAGCAGCGGTTCTCAAACTTCCTAATGCTGCGATCCTTTAATATAGTTCCTCATGTTGTGGTGATCCCAACCATAAAACCATTTTCATTGCTACTTCATAACTGTAATTTTGCTGCTGTTATGAATCGTAATGTAAGTATCTGATGTGTAGAATATCTGATATGTAACCCCTGTGAAAGGGTCATTCAACTCTCAAAGGGTTGCAACTCACAGGCTGAAAACTACTGGGCTGGGGAGATGGCACAACTGACAAAGTTCTTGCTTCACCAAATATGAGGACCCACATTTCAGCTCCAACACTGCGTCGTCTCCTCCTCCCAAGCTGCAGGTGAGCCAGCACGACCACCCAGGCTTTATCAGATGCTGGAGATCTGAACTCTGGTCCTCCAGCTTACACAGCAAGTGCTCTATCCACTGAGCAACCTCCCCAGTACCAATTTCTCTTCACTTTGTTTTCCTTGCAGGGACAGGGCTTGAACACAGGGCCTTCCACATTCTAGGCAAGCACTCTGCTCCTAGGCCAGTCCCAGCTCAAGGTATAATTTTCTGTGAAAGTTGAGATAAAAACTGCATCTTGAAATGAAAGAATGCCAAGTTCTGATGTACTCATCTTTGATATTAGTGAAGGGGCTAAAGAAATTGCTCGCGGTTAAGAGTGTGCACTGCTCTTAGAAGGGGCTTGAGGGGGCTGGAGAGATGGCTCAGTGGTTAAGAGCACTGGCTGTTCTTCCAGAGGTCCTGAGTTCAATTCCCAGCAACCACATGGTGGCTCACAACCATCTGTAATGAGATCTGGTGCCCTCTTCTGGCCTGTAGGCAGAACACTGTATACATAATAAATAAATAAATCTTAAAAAAAAAAAAAAAAAAAAAAGAAGGGGCTTGAATTCTGTTCCCTGCACCCATGATGGATGACTCCAGTCCCAGGGGATCCCCCTCATCTGGCCTCGTCCACTAATGCACACTTGTCCAAAAGCCCACAAACATACATACTTAAAAATAAAAATAAATTTTATTGTATTTTGCTGTTTTGCCTACATGTATATCGGTGTACCACTTGGCCAGTGAGAGCTCTTGGGGGCTTGAAGAGGCAGATCTGCTAAAACTGTAGTTACAGATGGTTTTCTTTTTCTTAATATTTTAATTTTTTGTTTTTTATGTGCATTGGTGTTTTGCCAAGGAACTGGAGTTACAGAGAGTTGTGAGCTGCCATGTGGGTGCTGGGAATCAAACCTGGGTTCTCTGGAAGAGCATTCAGTGCTCTTAACTGCTGAGCCATCACTCCAGCCCGTTGCAGACAGTTTTAAGCCACTATGTGGATGCTGGAAGAGAACCAGTGATCTTAACCACTGAGCTATCACTCCAGCCTGAAATAAAAATAAATCTTTTTTTTTTTTAATGTAAAGACATTACTGAAAACACTTATATAAACGCTGATATGAACAATCCTCACTCGCAAAGATGCTCTATGTTTTATTTGGCTCATCTCTTAGTGACTTGCGTATGCTAATTTCAAACACAGTTATCTTTCTTTCTGTGCTACTGTGATCTGTGACTTTTGCACTTGGCTTTACAGGAACCAGGACTCTCAACTACATTTCCTCACCGCATGCTAACAGTGCACCTCATCACCACGTATCTGGCCACTGTTTTATAGTTTTGGAGGCTGGCACTACATGTGCTGTACTTGTTACGGCTTCACTAAAGAGGTGAACATACTCAAGAACAGTAGTTTGTTTGGGTGTTTTGAATCAGATCTCTCGGAGTCTAGGCTGACCACAAACTCATTATTTTAACTAAAGCTGGCCTTGAACTTCTGATCAACTGTCTCCACCTCCCACGTTCTCAGATTACAAGCACATGTCACCAAATGTCCATAGTCGCTCAAAACTAAGTTTTAAGGCTGGAGATTTGTCTCTGGTTGAGAGTACTTGCTGCTCTTACAGAGAACAAGAATTCACTTCCCAGAACCAACACTGGTGATTCACAACTGCCTGGATGAAACTCCCGCTCCAGGGGATCCCTTGCCCTCTTTGGCTCCACAGGCACCTGCATTCAAGGGCACAAACACAAACACACACACACAACAAATAAAAGTAAATCTTTTTTTAAAAAGAGTTTTACAACACCATGCATTGCCAAAGCCAGCCTCCTTAGCAGGTACTAATTAAACTTGAGAAGTACGGGGGAGGAACCTCCAGAAAATGGCAATCAATAGTAAATAAAACCACTCAGAAGAAACCTAAGAGAAAGAAGTGGAAGCTAAAACTTCAGAGTAACATCTCTGCTATCTGAAAACTAATAAGCAAGTATCTGCTTCTGTGAAAAAGGAAACTTACAACTTTCTGTTTTAGATTTAGTAACTAAAAATGTCAAGGAAGTACGAAGTGGTCAGTACTTCCCTTGGAAACACTGTAGACACAAAGGCATCCTTTTCTTCTGGGGACCATCTTAGACCTGGCTGAACTTCTTCATGGGAAGTTGCACCTTCTCTCTGAAGCCTGGCATAAAAGCCCATTCTTGTGATCCAAGAACTCAGGAGACTGAGGCAGGAGGACTGCCTCAAGTTAATCTGGTACATACAGAGAGTTTCAGACCAGCCAGGACTATTGAGCAAGGCTCTGTCCACAACCACAGCAAAACACAAAAAACAGTACTTGAGATACCTCAGCACATACATGAGAGTTACGACTGACATCTCTGTGGGTGTGAACACACAAGTCTGTGTCTGTGCTGTCACAATGGGAGTCAGCGGCTTGTGTAAAAGCACTGGAGACTAAAGCAGGACGGACCGTTATCCTACAAACTGGGGGAGGAGTTGTCAATCACATGTGATCACAACACTTCCAAAATCAAAAGTAGCTAGTGGAAGCAACCATCACAGTTTATTACTTTACGGACATCCTGGGTTTATTCTGAGCCAGTCTAAGGCAGCCAAGGCTGACCCTAAACTCACTGTGAAGGCAAGGAAGACCATGCATTTGTGATCTCTCTGCCTCTCCTTCCAGGCTGCTGGGACTACCCGCCCACAACAACACACTGCTTTGTGCCACGTTAGGGATTGAGCCTGCAGCTTTGGGTATGGTAGGCAAACACTCTACCAACTGAGCTATATGCACCCAGTCCCAACGAGAGCTATTCTGAAGGAAGGTAGGGAATAACAGAGGTTGATCACAGTGGGTTTAAGAAGGTGGGTGGGGTGTGGAGACAGGAAGTACGAATTCCTGCTATAAAAAAGAGCAGATAAATGGCACAGGGAAGCAGGCATGGGGAACAGAACACAAGGGAAAGAGATGAAGGCAGAGGGGCAGCATTGTACCAGGTCCTCAGCTCAGGAGAGTAAAGGGGTCACTGCTCCCTGAGGAGTGGCTCTGCACAGCGACGGACAGGCAGGAGAGAGGAGATGCAGCTGCAGAAGTAAGGAGGTGGGAAACGCCCTTCCGACCCCTTTATCTTCCTGGTGAAACAGGGCTAATGACCTCATCTCTGCAGTTTTCCCAGGCCAGTGTGGGACAGAGCAAGGTGGTACAGTTGTCCCTCAGTGTGCATTACAACAGTGTTGGGATTCCCCGTGTCCCACATAAAATCTTCATGGAAGTGCTGTGATACTGGCACAAAACTGACACACACCACTTCATAGTATCTGTCTCCAGGCTGACAATGCAAAGCACAATGTAAATGTTAGTAAAACAGTTGCTATACCATATTATTAAAAAAAAAAAGTACAAAAATGATAGTAATGCTAAGTACAGACAAAATCTACAAGCAGTGAAAAGTATACTTAGAACTACACACTCAGGTGGCATTGGCAGGATTGTGAGCTCAAGACTAGCCTAGACTACACAGCGAGAATCTATCTCAACCAGCACTTGGTAGGCAGAGGCAAGCAGATCTCTGAGTTCAAGGCCAGTCTGCTCTACACAGTGAGCTGCAGGCCAGCCAAGGCTACACAGTGAAACTTTGTCTCAAAAAATTAATTGAAATAAAATAATATAAATGAATTAAAACCAACAATAACAGAAAGAAATTCAGGAGAAGATAAATTAACCATAGTTCATTGCTGCACTCAAATCCATAGAGTAATTGAATGTTAGGAGATATTCAATCACATTGTGAATCCCAAATTTGCATTTCTGTTAATTAAATAAAATTAACCTTGGGTCAAGAGGCTAAGTTAGCAACTAGTTGACAGAAAGTGATCACAGAGCATCAGAGGGCATCTAGAAGAGATAGAGAGACACACTGGAAGTAGGGGGGAGGGATTTGGAGTGATAAGGGTTTTGTTTGTTTGTCAGAGCAGAAGGATGCTCTCTTGTGGAGATGCCAGCAAGGAGAGGTTAGTTAGTTGCTACTCACCCTCTAAGAGCTAACAGGTTTTCACCCCAGTCTTTGAATCTCGAGGCTTATTTAAATAGAATAACAGAAATTTTGTTAAAAGCCACCTTTAGCGGCTGCGGCAGGCCTGCGGGAACAGAATTCCCACTAGGCTGCAGCCTGAAGGGCCAGGCCACTGCCAAAGAAGCAGGGCTGATAACTGCAAAATCACAATTGCTGGCTGAAACAGCAGTAGATCGAGAAGCAGCCACTGTGCCAAAGATAAAACATTTGGCGCCCAATATGGGGCACAACCAATGGACAGAGAAGTCACGACAGCTGGCTCTGCTCCAGTTGCTGCATGGGCCTCCCCGAGAGCAGTCGGATGCCACTTGCCAGGCTCTCCAGAAAGCAGGTTCATGCTTGGAAATTGCGGGAGGGGCTTAAGTTCACTGCTAACACCACAGACAAACTGAGAAGTCAGCAGATTTGGTGACATACCTAGGAAGTCCTTTAAGAGAGAGTTAAATAATATTAAAAAGAAAAACCTTTCCCATATTAAGAATGGGAGCATCACAATGCAGGGTGCTAGGCCTCTGTGCAGTGCCATTATAGATGGTTTGAAAATGGAAAATTTAAATGAGGGGAAATGACTTAACTGGGATTGACATAATGTCAATTATAATTGCTGTCAGTTTGGTAATTAGTATTTTATCCTTAAATGAGTGGTTTGATAACTGTCCCAAATATGATAATTTGACTGATAAGATACAAGACTTAGAAAGACTTACTATTGATAATATACAAGCATTAGAAAGACTCACTAATGAAAATAAGAAAAATTTGATAAGATACAAACCTTAGAAATACTAATGAAAATAAGAAAAATATGACTGATAAGATATGAGCCTTAGAAAGACTTATTATTGATAAGATACAAGCTTTTGAAAGACCTACTAATGAAAATAAGAACAATACTCTATAGTGGTATTTTATTTGTGCTGAAATGTGATTTTATTTGTATGTTAATAAATAAAGTTGCCTAGGGGTCAGAGCTATTAGCAAGCCATAGCGAAAGCCAGGGCGGTGGTGGTGCACGCCTTTAATCCCAGCACTTGGTAAGCAGAACTAGGTAGATCTCTGTGTGTTCAAGGATACAGCCAGCATTGGAGACACACGCCCTTAATCTCAATACCAACCATAGAAAACTTGGGAGGTCTGTACAGAGAGGCCGTGACGAGACAGCCACGTAGTTGGGTTCACAACCAATGAGAAGGAAGAACCAGAACTCTTTATAAGACAACTGCACAGGAAGAAACTCCCTTTTCGGAGAAGTCTCTTGGCGGGAGAGTCTAGCTGGCGGAAAGTTGGTAAGGCTCCTAGCTCTGACCTCTTGGGCTTTCACCTTTACATTGGCTCTGTGTTTCTTATTTAATAAGGCGGTCGGTTACATCTACAATAATCAGACACAGACAAAGGAATTTAGAACAGAACCTACAGTACCACTGCATTATGAAATTGAAGAGGAGCAGGCCAAAGTTATTAGAAACCAACCTTAATTTATTCAGTTACAAGAACAACCACCAGATGATAGGCACCCCAAAGGCTATGCAGACGCTAACTGAAATCCTGTTGAAAAAGTTAGATTTGAAGAGATTTAAGGAAGCAATAGTTCATATGGTATGCATTCACCCTCTGTGAAGATGTTAAATTCACAGGCAACTCAAAACAGGATTATTCCACAAAACTGGAAAAATTTAGTTACAGCAACATTGGAAGCTAGTCCTCAGTTACAAGGGAAAACATGGTGGAGAGAGGAAGTTAAGAGTCAAAAAACAATGAAGGAGGGCTAGAGGTAATGAAATTTCCCAAGACCAGCTTCTCTGAGGACCAGTATGCTGATTTGCAAAGACAATCTATATTTGACGATCACATCTTGATTCTATGCCATACAGCATCTTTGAATGCTTGGGGCAGGGTTGAAAATCAGGAAAGAGGTCTGAGTCATTTACTAAAATTATCAAGGCCCAAAAGAAGGCCTCATTGATTTTTTCCAAAGATTGATTTTAGCTGTAAATAGAATGATATCAGATCCAGAAGTCAGACAAGTATTAATTGAACCTTTGGCTTCTGAAAACGCTAATTCAGAATACAAAAGGGGGATTAGGTCTTTAAAGGCAAGATCAGCACCCATAAATGAATGGTTCCAAAATACAGCTGATATTGGATATCACACTTATGATGATTCTTTGATAGGAGAAGTGATTTCTAAAAATTTTAAGAAAAATCAAAAAGTCAGATGTTTTAATTGTGGTAAACAAGGTCATCTGAAAAGGGACTGTAAGCAAGGCATTCCTAGAAACAATGTTTTTTCTAGAGGTAATCCAAACAGAAGACCTAGGCCTTCTGGAATATGCAGAAGGTGTAGCAAAGGCCAGCACTGGACTACTGAATGCAGATCAACATGAGACAGGTAACCCTTTGCCATCAGGAAACACCTTAGGGGGCCTCTCCCTGGCCCCAGTATCTAATTTGGTTCAATCACTCCCTGTCAGCATTGGGGAAACCCCTCCACAGAGCAATTAAAAGACTTAACAATGCCTGTTGTTAAAAACCACACTGCTCTGGATGACAGAACAACATCAGAAGATAAAAATTTTAGGAGAGACCATAAAGCAAGTATTTTGGCAAACTTCTGTGAATGATCAAAGACCAAAGCTAAAAATACAAATGAATGGCACTGAAATTGAGGATCTGGTAGATACAGGTGCAGATGTAACAATTATTTCACCAAAATCTTGGCATCCAGATTGTCCTCCTAGGAAAGTAAATGTTCAGCTTCTAGGGATTGGAACCTTATCTCAGGCAAACCAAAGTGCAAGACTGGTCGAGTGTATAGGGCCAGATGGACAGATTAAAAAAATTAAAACTATATGTGGCTAACATAGCAAAGAATTTATGGGGATGTGATTTTTTTTGCAGCAATGGAAAACACAGATTATCATTCCTCCAATCTCAAAAACAAACCGTAAACTAATGTATGCTTGCTTCTGAGAAAAATATTAAGAACAGTCACCTAATGTTCAGGTTGTACATGAGCAGGGCATAACAGCTGCTGATCTTTCAAAGGTACTAATAGCCATACCTTTAAAATGGTTAACTGACAAACCTCTCTGGGTAGAACAATAGCCTTTGATATCAAAAAAATTACAGGCATTAGAACAGCTGGTACAGGAGCAGCTAAATGCTCAACATACTGAAGAATCGATCAGTCCTTGGAATTCTCCTGTATTTCTCATTAAAAAAGAAATCTAGAAAATGGAGACTGTTAACAGATTTAAGAGCCATAAAGAAGGTGATTCAGCCAATGGGCTCTTTACAGCCTGGAATTCCCTTGCCTTCTTTATTACCAAGGGATGGTCTACTATTGTGATTGATTTAAAAGACTGCGTTTTTACTATACCTTTACAAGAACAGGAGAAAAATTTGCCTTCACAGTGCCTACTTATAATAATTCCCAGCCTGTTAAAATGTACGATGTTCTTTCACAAGCAATGTTAAACAGCCCTACTTTATGTCACTATTTTGTACAACAGCCATTAGAACTAATTCTTAAACAGTTTCCTCAATCTATAATTTACAATTATATGGATGATTCTTATTGGCTGATTCACACATAGATCTTTTAGACGTTTGATGAAGTGAAAAGAATTTTGCCTTCTTAAGGATTACAAATTCCTCCTTAAAACACACACACACACACACACACACACACACACACACACACACACAAATCTAAGATAAAATATCTAGCAAACGAAGATGAGAGACAGTTAGAGAATTGGCTCTGGTAGAAAAGAAATTACAGGATGCACATGTGGATCACTTAGATCTAGAGCTTGATTGGGTTTTTTTTGTTTTTTTTTGTTTTGTTTTGTTTTGTTTTTCGAGACAGGGTTTCTCTGTGTACTTTTGCGCCTTTCCTGGAACTCGCTTTGTAGACCAGGCTGGCCTCGAACTCACAGATATCCACCTGCCTCTGCCTCCCGAGTGCTGGGATTAAAGGCGTGTGCCACCACCGCCCGGTGCTTGGTTATTTTACCAATTTTACCAAGAGTATTCTGGTTATTTTACCTTTTATACATTCTCCTACAGGAATTCTAATGCAGAGAGAAGATAGTATCTTAGAATGGATATTTTTACCACACAGAGTAAAAAATTAAAGACCTATCTAGAAAGGTTTCTGAATTGATTCTGAAAAGAAAATTGAGAAATTGAGACTTTGTCAATTAGCAGGAATAGGTCCAGCAGAAATTGTGGTACCTTTTAGCAATGCTCAAATTGCCTCATTATGGGCAGAAAATGAACATTGGCAAAAAGCTTGCAGTAATTTCTTGGGAGAGATTAACAATATATATCCCAAAAGCAAGAGACCTCGGTTTATTAAAAGAACTAACTGTATTCTCCTTCATATAATAAAGGGAACCCCAATTTCTGGAATGCACATTCTATCCTGATGCAAATAATTCAGGAAAAGCAGGTTATAAGTCAGGAAAATTAAGTTAAGTGGCTCAAAGCCCTTTTGATTCAGTTCAGAAATCAGAATTACATGCTATTCTCATGGTATTATTATATTTTCCAGAAATTTTTAATAAAGTTTCTGATTCTCAATATGCAGAAAGAGCTTTTTTACATATAGAAACCGCTGAACTTATTCCAGATGATTCAGAATTAACTTTGTTATTTATTCAACTACAAGTAATCAGAAATAGAAATCATCCTTTTTATATAACACATATCAGATCCCATATAGGTCTACCAGGCCCTTTAGCACAAAATGATGATGAAATCGATCAGCTATTGATAGGAAATGTGTTAGAAGCCTCAGAATTTCATAAAAAATACCATGTTAACAGCAAAGGTTTGAAGAAAGGTTTTTCTAACACCTCACAACAAGCCAAAGAAATTATAAGGAAATATCCTACTTGTTCTTTGTATAATCAAACTCCGTTACCTGCAGGAAGTAACCCAAAAGGTACTCAAAGAAATGAGAAATAAGAGGTTAGCTAGTTGTGTTCAACCTCTCTCAGCTAGCAGGTTTTCACCCCAGTCTTTGAATACTGAGTCTTATTTATAAATAGAATGACACAGATTTAGTTAAAGCTCCATTTAGTGGTTGCGGCAGAGCTGGTACCTGAGGGAACAGAATTCCCACCAGGCTGCAGCCTGTGTGGCCAGGTCGCTGCCAAAGAAGCAGGCCAGTCAACTGCAAAATCCAAATTGCTGGCTGAAATAGCAGTAGACTAAGGTGGAGCCACTGTGTCAAAGATAAAACAACAATCAAATGAGCCAGTACTCTACGCACCAGCATGAGTGATGCTTACATATGATATCAAACAAAAAAAGCCAGACATCAAAACAAAGGCAGAGCCTATAGGGTTCCAGATATATGATGTTTACAGACTAGAAAAATTAAGCTATAATATTTAAGGTAATGATTATTCCTGGTAAGATGGGCTGAGGACAGGGAGAGGTAGAAGTGAGCTTCAGGACAGGATGAAGGGGCTTTAAAAAAAAAAAAAAATCCAAACCAAAAACCTGGCTGGCTGGCCTCACACCTATAATCTCAACACTCAACTAGGGGAGGCAGAGGCAGGAAGCTGCTCAGCCAATCAGGGCACTTGCCACCAAGTCTGACAAATCAAGTCCCACCCTGGGACACACATTGTATAAGAAAAGATTCAATTCCTACAAGTTGTCCCCTGACTGCCATGTGGATATTGTGGCATGCATGTGCCACCCCTTAAACCCAAAAATAGATATACAAGTGGTTTAAAAAAAAAAAAAAAAAAAAAAAAGCTGATGCAAGAACACTGAGATTTCAAGGCTAGCCTGGGCTATATAGTGAGACCTGAACACCATCTCAAAAACAGACAACACAAGCTGACTGATAACTAAGAGGTATTTCCACTTCATAAAGATGACCTGTGGTGTACACTTATAATTAGGAGTAATGAGATCATGAACATTCGTGTTATTACCTTTATAACTTCCATGTTAAAATATAGTCTTTTGTATGTTTCAAATAGGATATAATTTTTAAAAATCTTTCAAAGTGTCACTAGAGAAATAGCTCAGCAGTTATGAGCACTAGCTGCTCTTCCAGAGGACCCAGGTTTGGTTTCCAGCACCCACACGGCAGCTCACAACCATCTGTAACTCCAGTTCCAAGAGACCTGATGCCTTCTTCTGGCTTCTTTTGGTGTGCATGTGGTGCACAGACATACATGCACCCATATACATAACACACACACGCTAAATAAATAAATAAATAAACAAACAAACATAGTAAAATTGAAAAACTTTCAAGACCCACTAGAAAGGCTACTGGTTGAGAGTTTATGGTTTTCAATTGAATATAAACTAAAATATGTTCTATAAACACTGCATCTTCTGTCTGATACTGAAATTTGCATCATTTAAATTTTTTTAAAATGTGTTCATAAGGGTTGGAGAGATGGCTCGGGGGTTAAGAGCATTGGCTGCTCTTCCAGAGGTCCTGAGTTCAATTCCCAGCAACCATATGGTGGCTCACAACCATCTGTAATGAGATCTGGTGCCCTCTTCTGGCATAAAGGTGTACATGCGGATAGAGCACTCATACATAAAATAAATAAATCTTAAAAAATTATTTTTAAAAATGTGTTCATAAACTGGGCACAGTGACACAGGCCTGTAATCTGAGCTACTAGAGAGGAAAAGGCAGGATTGCAAGTTCAATGCCAGCCTAGGCTACACAGCAGGACCAAAACCAGCCTGAGTAACTTAGACCCATCTCAACATAAAATATAAGAGGGCAGAGATATAGCTTAGTGTCCTGACCCTGTACTGACCCCTCTACCCTCTGGTTAAAAGGCATGCTTAATTCAAATGCAAACTTTACTACTGACGCTAAGAAGGTTCAAGGGAAGTCACTCAACCGCTGTGCTTCAGCCCAGTACCTGAATGATGAAAGTAAAGAGAGCGGTAAGAAAACCAGCTCTCCCTGCCCTCCCTGGCTCTCTTCCCTACTATGTGTTCCTCAGTCACTGTCTCTTCTACTCCCATGGCTTTCCTGGAGTCTTGTGGTACTGGAGCTGGAACCTGGGCCATCGCATGGGCTCACCAGGGCTACTCCAGGGCTACTCCCTCAGCCCCGCAAAAATGTTAAGTCCAGGGACTTTCCTCAGCTTTTCCCCTTTGATGAATCATCACAGTCATACATGGTACTTGAACCATACATAATAGGTATACTCTAACTATTTGCTGAATGCATGAAATAAATCAAAAATACTAGAAAATAAATACACTATACATAAAACTATTTCTTAGTTAATATTGTCATTACATTTTGAGTGAGGAGGGTTTCATTATGTTGTCCAGGCTAGTCTTGAATTTATGAACTCAAGCAATCCTCCTGCCTCAGCCTCCTTAGAGTCTGGGTCTAGAAGCAAGCCATACTGTACCTAACATTATTTTTTAAAGAGCATCCTTGTTTGTTTTTTAAGTCACTTTCAAATTTCAAGCTGGAGACCAAGCTTAGCCTGAGAGGTAAAATCAAGATGCTCTCTCTCAGTGACCTAAGAAAGAAATGTCCTGACTCACTGGAGGGAGCTTCCCAAGACAGACTTGGGCTGCGCTAACCCCCCCTGGCTGAGTCCCTCCACTCAGCTAACCTGCAGTGAAGGCTGGGAAAGGGGAAGAAGTCAAGACCCTTGACACATATTGTGAGCTGTTCAGAAACAGAAGCCAGTCCACAGAGGACATGAGGGGACAGACGCTGTGACAACTGTCCTGCCCACTCTCAGCCTTTTGAAATTTATACAAAATATTTTCATTGTGACATTTTTATGCATATCATTGCATTTTGCTCATAACACCCCCCCCAATCTTCCACCCTTCTTTTTTTAAAAACTTTTTTTAAGGTTTAAATTAATTTTTTTCTGTGTATGTGTGAGTGCTTTGCCCGAATGTATGTATGTCTATGCAGCATGCGTGTGCCAGGTGCCCATGGATGTTAGGAGGAGTTGGATCCTTTGGGACTGAAGTCACAGGTGGTTGTTAACCATCACACGGGTGCTGGAATTTGAACCCAGGTCCTCTGGAAATGCAGCCTGTTTTCCTAACTGCAAAGCAATCTCTTCAGTGTCCCTTCCCAATTTATTTTTTGATTGATTGTATGTGTGTGTGTGTCTGTGTGTGTGTGTGTGTGTCTGTGTCTGTGTGTCGGTGTCTGTGCCTGTGTTTGGGTACATACATCTGAGTGCAGACATCTGAGAAGGCCGAAGGTATCAGACCCTGGAGCTGGAGTTATGGTCAATTGTGAGCCACACAGTAGGGTCAGCAATGAACCCAGGTTCTCTGGAAGAGCAACAGTACTCAATCACTAATTCATCTCCCCAGCCCCATTAACTTGCTTCGTGACAGTTCCCCTTCTTATTGCATTCACGTCACACACATACGCACAGGGAAAGACAGAGAAAGGCAGGGATTAAATCTAGACTTTGTAAGAGAAAAGATGCCATACTCACACCCATTCTTACAGATTACTGGCAAGGAAGAGGCATGGGGCTGGGACATTGCTGTTAACTGCCCGCACTTTGAAGTTAACACCCTCCATGGACTTGTACAATGCTGGTAGCTTGGAAATGGCTTAGCAGCTTGGGACACTAAGAATAGCTGGTTAAGAGAGTCTTGAGAGGATGGCGTTGTACAAGAGATGGCAGAAGGGCTTGCCTGACTAGTGGAGGCACGGGCAGGAGATGTAGGTCAGGGTGGAGCATCTGCCTAGGTAGCCCAGGGTTGATTCCCAGCACCATGGTGGGGAGGAGGGAGGCAATGTCACCTCACTTTTATCTCACAGGGTCTGGATGGAGATGGCTCAGCAGTAAGAGTACCTGCTGCTCTCAGAGGACCTGAGTTCAGCTCAGAGCACCCACATCTGGGGAATCACAACCATCTCTAACTCCAACTCCAGGGATTCAACAACCTCTTCTGGCCTGGGAGGGCATCTGCACACACTTCCATCCTCCAAACACACCCCATATGAAGCCCAAGATACCAAGATACACATGATAAATAGCCCCAGCATTCCAAAGTATTACTGAACTCCTTGTCTGTACTCAGCCTCCCTGTTTACATTAAGCACCAAGGACTGGCAATCTCCTTTTTAAAAGATTTCTTTCTCTGTAGGTCAGAGAGTGAAAAGCCAAGAGCATGAAAAGAGGACAGCGTGGCAGGTCCGCAGCTGCGCCTGAGCCCCAAACACTAAGCAGGAGCCGCATTCCTCGAGCTTTTGCGTCTGCTCTGCTTCACTTGGCATTTCTAAGTGACACTACAACAGTCTCCCCAGTGGCTCCCCCTGATGCTGTACCCCCCTCCTCCAGATTTACCAACACTAGACTCAGGGTGGGGAAGGCTATGACAGCAGGTAGACAGGCTGGGACAGGACGGACCAAACAGCTCCTCTTATTTTCAGTAGTTATGGGGAGTGGGAGTGTCCACAAAATATTGCTTTAAATTTAATAAAACAGACATCCTACAAAAATGCCTTGCTTTTCAACTAAAAATTTAAAAAGTAAATTCCAACGCACAGAGAGACGCCACTTTCAATTCTTACTGTTGGGGATGGTCTTCTTCTAAAAATGTCCTTCACATTTTCCAGTCACACACAGGACCTCCCAGGTCTTGCTTGATGCAGCCCTACCCCTGCTCTTGCCAAGAGAAAGGGGATCATGCGACAGTAACCTTTCTAGTTACAATGTCACTGACAACCACTTCTGGAGGCGACTGGAGATCCAAACACAAGAGAGAGTAACCAAATAATGAACTAAACAAACCTCACTTTCTGTGAGCCAGATGTGGCTGGGAAGCCAGAGGCCAGCACATTTCATTACCATTTCACAAGGGAGGAGCCCACTCCCAAAAGTGACTTGCTCCGGGACACACCTCGAGGGTGACTGAGTGGGTCTGAAGCCAGACTGTGACTTCTCACCTCTCACTCTTCCCACACACGACCTGTCCCCAACAGCAGGACACCCCGACAGCGACTATGGAGGCATTGCTGGGACAGCAATGTCTTCCTCCAGCTGTCTCACTGACTGGCTTTTAAAACGGGATGTATATTTATGCTTTTCAGGTTTACTACAGATTTTTAGAAGCTGAACTGAAAAGCAGGTTGCTACAGACACGCACTGATTTCCTCTTTATTTAAAAGGATGCAGATTTACCGTGCAGCAAATCTCACATAATACAAGTAGCAAGTTTTTAGGTTTTTCATTTCTGCTTTCTCTGTTTCTAATGACAAGAACGAAAACCATTATTTCCCACTGCATTTCTAAAACCTGAAAACATTCAGACACTGCTATGCTCTATCCTGTTTTCCCTCCGAGACCCAGGGTGCCAAGGCAGCTCCCACTTGGAGACACTATTAACTATCAGGCAAAGGAAACAAGTCACAGTGAACTCCACCCACCCCAGAAGTGATTCCTGGAACTGCCACAAACTACCCTCACTGCACGGGGAAATGCAAGCTCCCCCAGAAGGCAGTGTGCACATGCAGAGAACTAGTCTTGTTCCTCTGACACACCTAGTGCCAGGGCCATTTCCTGCAAGCTGCCGCTTCTCCCCTAACACACTCCTGTCCACATAACTGCTCTGCGACCCACCCACTCCTTCTGGTTCTGTCTCTTGAGTTACCTTCTCAATGAGGACCTCAACCATCACTGCCCATTTCCCACATCTCTATGGCTCACCAAACCAGCGAACAGTTCAGCACAAGTCAAGTGTGTTTGTGTATGTCTGTGCACGCAAATTTATAAACTGAGAGGAAATGTGAAAAAAAAATTAACAGCTGATAAATCCAAACAATTTATTCAACCTGTCTGCAGACATGAGCATTTTCGGAATAAAAAGTTGAGAGCTGATGGGGCTAGAGAGATGACTCAGTGGTTAAAAGTACTTATTGCTCTTGCAGAGGACCCAAGTTCAATTCCCAACACCCACATGGTGGCTCACAACGATCCAAAACTCCAGTTCTGGGGGACCCGATGCCTTCTGATTCTGCAGGTATGCACTTGGTGCGAATACATGCATTCTGGCAAAACACTCCTATAAATAAAATAAAAACAAATAAATCTTTTATTTTTTAAGTTGAAAATTGAGTATGGCAGTATACATAATATATAGTATACAGTGTAATCCAGCACTTGGGAAGTATGGGCATAAGCGTAAGTTCAAGGCTAGCCTGGGCTACATGAGACCCTAAGGGGGAAACGGAGCCAGTATATGTGTCTCCTCTAGCCATGCTCAGCTGCACATAATGGACATGGAGTACAATCAGCCAGGCTGTCTGAACGCAGGCTGGAGTGGTGAAGAGGGAGGCAATGAGTGTGACACTGGCTGTGATGACGAGATCGTGACTCAGAGCATGACTCAGCTTTCTTTGTTTCTGTGACTCAGCCATCTTCCTGTTCCAAGTTTCAGAAGAGGACTCCCACTGCTTGCCAGGGTCAGTGAGCAGTGCTCTGACTCACAGTGGTCTGCTCACCAACACCTCCCTTCCCCAGGCGCTCAGCAGTGCGTTGCAGCAGCGTCTCGCTTTCCTCACTGGGTCTTCAGGATTCAAACTCTCCTACACTGAGCATCAGTGTCACAGTGAAACCACTCCCAGGGACAACTGTGAAGACCTCGCTCATTCAGACGCCCGAGCCGTGCTCATGTCTGACTTGGGTTTCTTTATTGAAGAGGTAGAAAGCAGCCAGGGTGAGGGCCAGAGGTGCGCTGTCAGAGGCAGGTGGATCTGCAGGAACCCATACTGCTTCCCTGGCAAAGGTGTGTCCAGATTAGGTGAGCCACAGGTCAGGGCGGGCAGGCTGAGACAAGATCGCTCACATCACCCTGAGGTCTGGACTTGCTCATGACAACAAGACTGAAGTGTCCAAGCGGGGGAGGAATGTGACAGACAACCACTGCAGCTACTATGAGAACATGGCGCTAAGGTGGGACAAACGCCAGGGACAGGGACAAGTCCAGGGACATTTTTAACGAGTACAACAACAGAATTTGGTCATTCTTTGGAAGTGAGGTATAAAGAAGTGCTGGAAGGTGTAGATTTCAGGCCTGGCTATCTACCTGGAGATAAAATTCTGTAAATTGAGAATCAATAGATTTCAAGCAAGCAAGACAGCCAGGCAGGGGGCATGTATCTGCAGTACCAACCCCTTGGGAAGCTGGGGGATAACTGTTTGAGCCCAAAAGTTCACGGCGGCTTGCATCTGTATCCCAGCAGTGGGAGGCTGGAAAAAGATGGCTTCCAGAGGTTCTCTCGGCCAACCAAAATGGCGAGCTCCAGGTTCAATGAGAAATCGTCTCAGAGAAAAGGATACAGAGACATAAACAAAGACAATGGATTTCAACCGTTGGTGTCCATAGTCTTCAACACACACACACACACACACACACACACACACACACACACACACACACACACACGAAGGAAAGGTGCTGGAGGAGAGTGAGTTTTAGAGTTTTAGTTAAACTAGGAGTGTGAAGTATTTGCAAGGAACTCAGATAAACTGGAGGCAGTGGAGCATGCCTGCAATTCAATCTCTTGGGAGGCTGAGGCAGAGCATTTCTGGGGTCAGCCTCAGATACAGTGAGACTGTCTTAAAAACACTAACTGAAAAAAAGAGGAGAAGGACGACTTAACATGGCAAAGGAGCTTCCGGCCAGCCCAGCACCCAAGCTGGGGCAGGACTATTGCTGGCTGCTTCTCCACAAGTTTAGTGAGAACTAGGGACTTCAAAAACCAAAGTAGAAAGATTTGAAAATCTTGTGTTTCCCCAGAAGGGAGCATGCTTAAAACTGGAACTAAGGAAGGCATGACTTCTTTAAAAAGATTAAAGCCCTTAAAAGAAGCCAAGTGGAGCTGGAGAGAGGGCTCAGCGGTTAAGAGCACGCGTTGCTCTAGCAGTGGAAGCAACTTCGACTACCAGTACCCACATAACCGACTACCAGTACCCACATAACCGA
>CABHPP010125781.1:0-13586 GCA_902168425.1 Peromyscus attwateri | reverse complement strand
AGGGGCAGGAACTCACTATGCAGCCCAGGAGGGGCAGGAACTCACTAGGCAGCCCAGGATGGATATTACTGAAGTCTCACCTACTTTCACCTCCTAAGAGCTGAAACTACAAGCATGAACCACCAGAGCTGACTCTTCTAAGTTCATACATATACTTGCAATGACAACCACGAGTTCAAAGCCAGCCTGGTTTTTATAAAGAGTTCTGGGCCAATCAAGGCTACATAGTAAAGCACTGCCTCAAAAAGCCAAAAAATAAAAAGTACAATATGATCCAGTGTTCCCCAGACTGATTCACAATTTACATGTGGGACTCGGGCCCAAAGCAGCAGACCAGAATAACATATAAATGTATTTCAAACTTAACTTCCTACCTTGAGGGAAAGGAGAAAAATAGTTAACAATTAATAAATATCTGCTGAATAAATAAATTAACCCAAGCTTAATTTTCTTTTTAATTTAATGTTAAGTGTTTTTACCTCCATGTATGTCTGTGCACCATGTGTCTGCAGTGCCTGCAGACGCCAGAAGAGGGCGTCAGATCCCCTGGAACTGGAATTACAGATGGCTCGAAGCTGCTATACGGGTGCTGGGAATTAAACCTCTGTCCCCCGGAGGCAGTACTCTTAACCCATGAGCCATCTCTCTAGCCCCCACCACCCCATCCCCATCTTAACTTTCTAAAAAAGGATAAAAGTAGTGATTAGAATAGGGAAAAATAAAATTTAAAAGAACCTGCCCTCCAACCTTTTCTTCTCATTTAAACCTATGGTTTCCACCACTATCTGCAGGCGGCTTCCTAGGCCCACACCTCCCTTCCAAGCTCGCTCTCCCACTCTGCTAACTTAGGCAGCAGTGCAATGGGTCTATCAAGGTCACATGGCCACCACACTGCCAAGTCCCACAGTCAAGTCTACATCTTTCCCTAAGCACTTGCCATGTAGGTCTGACAACCTGAGTTCAAGGCCTGGAACCCACATAAAGATGAAAGGAGAGAACCACTCCATAGAGACACACAGACACACAGACACACAGACACACGCGCGCAGGCGCGCGCGCGCGCACACACACACACACACACAAGAAAAACCACACTAAATGTGTAAAATAAGCTGGAAGACGGCTCAGTTGGTAGTGCCTGCCTATAAACATAAGGACCTAAACTCAGGGCCCCAGCACCCATGTGAGAACGGGACTCCCAAGGAATGCATTTTTAGGCCCAGTACACAGGGAGGGAGTAGAGACAGGCATATCCCTAGAGCTCACTGGCCAGGCAGGCTAGCCAATCAGTGAGCTCCAGGTTCAGAGAGACTATCTCAAAAACCAGGGTGGAGAGTGACAAAGACACCTGATTTTGACCTCTGACCTCCAGAGGCATTTACACATCTGCATGCACATCTGCACACACCTACAGGAAGCACACACAGCACACACACGCACAAATCACCAGCTAAGCTTCTCTCTTGCTTAGGTCATTACTATTTTGCTGTAACAGCTAAATCACCATGGTAACTACCGTATACATTTTGGCAACTGGAAGTTACCTTACTAATAGATATTAATGACCCTGACTTAGGGGTCAACATAGGCATGGATACTGCGGAGTGGAAAGCAGGTGACCCTCATTAGGCTTCAGTAAAAATATTTGGTAAACTTAGGACACCTAGGCCATTGAGACAGCTCGACAGGTAGAGGCATTTGCTCACAAGCCTATCAACCTGAGTTTGATCCCTGGATCCCAAAAGGTGGCAGGAGAGAGCCAACTCTAGCAAGTGGTCTCTGACCTCCACAAGTACGCATGCCCATACACTGTGCCCCTCCCCAACACATAAAGTAAAATAAATGTTTTAAATCTATGACATCTTAGAAAACAGCTTGTGGCAGGAATCTTAAAAGTTCTTATTAATAAAATCAAACCTGAGCCAGGTATTGGGGTGAACTGGAAGATCAGAGAACCAGAACAAGCCACTGCTACCTCGCCTCGCCAGATCCTCAGCTGGTCTTGTTTCCTCAGACTGGAGGCCTCTGAGTCCTCATCCAGAATGGGTCTCAGCTGAACTGCTGCTAGAAGCCTGAAAGCTTAACCAGTCAAATGCTTAACCAGGCCAAATGCTTCTAGTTTCTGGTCCTCATGCCTTATATACCTTTCTGCTTTCTACCACCACTCCCTGGGATTAAAGGCTCACTTCTTGGGATTAAAGGCGTGTGTCACCATTCCTGGCCGTTTCCAATGTGGCCTTGAACTCACAGAGATCCAGAGGGATTTCTACCTCTGGAGTGCTAAGATTAAAGGTGTGAGTGCCGCCGGGCGTTGGTGGCGCACGCCTTTAATCCCAGCACTCGGGAGGCAGAGGCAGGCGGATCTCTGTGAGTTCGAGGCCAGCCTGGGCTACCAAGTGAGCTCCAGAAAAGGCGCAAAGCTACACAGAGAAACCCTGTCTCGAAAAACCAAAAAAACCAAAAAAAAAAAAAGAAAAAAGGTGTGAGTGCCACCATTTTCTAGCCTTTGTATCTAGTGGCTGTTCTGTCTCTGACCCCCGATAAGTTTGTTAGGGTGCACAATATTTTGGGGGACACAATACCACCACAACAGCTCGCACACCAGCACAATCTACAGCTGTAGGGCAGCCTGCTGTACAATTCTGATCTGATTATTTCCTGGCCTCATGCCACTTTAAGGAATTAGTTCCAAGCATGAGGCATCAGTATTCAGGGATCAAAGGAAGTAAGTATGGATCTGCCTAAAGAATATCAGTGCCTACAGTTTAGGTTTACTCAGAAGGGGAAAACCAACTTCATCAGCATCAGGGGGACAGAAGCTGGAGAAACTTTCCATCTCAGGAAGAGGAGGTGTCCACGCCAGCTTCAGACCTGGCCCAAGAAAAGAGTAAGACCTAATTTTATGTCAACTTGACGTTGGTCAGAAGCATCAGAACCCCAGTTGAGAAAATGCCTCCCTAAGATCAGGGTGTAGGTAAGTCTGTAGAGAATTTTCTTAGTGACTGATAGGCGAGGGTCCAACCCTTTGTGAGTGGGGTCAACCTTGAGCTGGTGGTCCTGGGTTATATAAGAAAACAGGCTGAGCCAGCCATGGGGAGTAAGTCGGTAAGCAGCATCCTCCACGGCCTCTCAATCAGCTCCTACCTTCAGGTTCCTGCCCTGTTTGAGTTCCTGCCGTGACTTCCCTCAGTGATGAACCTGGAAGTGTAAACTGGAATAAACCCTTTCCTTCCCAAGTTGCTTTGGTCATCGTGTTTCATCACAGCACTAGTAACCCTAACTAGGACAAGCGGGGACAAGGAAATGCCACCGAGGGACCAAAAGCATGGATGCTGGTCGGGAGGTAAGAAACCCACACCAATGCAAAAGTGGACAGTCCTCACACGAGGCCCTAGCAGGCAGTGACAATGGCCACAGGCCAAGCAGGGGTGGGTATACCCCCCACGCTACATTTTCCTCTTCCAGTGAGTCTTCATTTCCAACATCCCATCCCAACTACAGCATATTCGGGAAGGGGCAGGAGGGAACTGGTGTTTTCATCTAAGGTTGCTGGACTCGAAAGTTAATATGGGCTGTCTCCCACGGGAGGGTGCAATTTTAGATCTGGGAAGAAGGTCTAGACAGAAAGTTTCTAACATGAAAACTTTTGGCTGAACATGGGGTTGTCCAGTAAAAACTATTTCTTAGCCTTCCCAAGAGGTAGCCGTGGCTGGTGGCTCAGGCTCTGCCCAGTGAGAGGTAAACAAAACGATGTGTGCCACTTCCAGGCTGTGCCACCAAAGAGCCTGGCCTTTTCCTCTCCTCTGACTACCTGCAGGTGGACACACACAGCCAAGAGATGAAGCCTTAGTTAGGGAAAGGAGTACAAGACAGTGGCTGGGCCCCAATAAGCAGTTGCCACAACAGCCCTAGCCTCCTGGCCAGACTTCTATCAGAGAGAAATCAACAGCCATCTGGCTTCAGCATCTCTCTCTTATAACCATCAACCCAGTAACAACCTGACTCCTCCAGCATCCTCAACTTCTCTCTCAACCCCACAGCCAGCCCTACCTGTTCTCCAAACCACTGACTATCTGACTCACCTTCTCCACCACCAACCCTGGCTACCCCCACATCATCTCTCTGCAATGGCCTCCTAACCTTTCTCTCTGAATTCATTATCCCCACTGATCTAGTCTCTTCACAGAAGACAGAACGGATTCTTTCATAACATAAATCAAATGCGTGCTAGCTAGTTTTTATTGTCAATTTAACATAGCCTAGAGTCAACTGAAAAGTCTCAATTGAGGGGTTGCCCAGACCAGATTGGCCTGTGCTAATGTCTGTAAAAATCTGTCTTGACTGATGATTGATGTGAAAGGGCTCAGCCCACAGTGAGCAGCAGCATCCTCTAGACAGGTGGGCCGGGCTATGAAAGAAGGCTAGTGAGCAAGCCAGAGATCTGCTGTTCCTCCATGGCTTCTGCTTCAGTTCTTGCCCTGACTTCTCTCAGTGATAGTGTGACCTGAGAGCTGTAAGAAGAAATAAACAGGGGGGGAGGGGGGGGACACGCCTTTAATCCCAGCACTCGGGAGGCAGAGGCAGGCGGATCTCTGTGAGTTAGAGGTTAGCCTGGTCTACAGAGCGAGATCCAGGATAGACACCAAAACTACACGGAGAAACCCAGTCTCAAAAAAGGGGGAAAAAAAGAAGAAGAGGAGGAGGAGGAGGAGGAGGAGGAGGAGGAGGAGGAGGAAGAGGAAGAGGAAGAGGAAGAGGAAGAAGAAGAAGAAGAAGAAGAAGAAGAAGAAGAAGAAGAAGAAGAAGAAGAAGAAGAAATAATAAACCATTCCTTCTCCTCCTCAAGTTGCTTTGGCCATGGTGCTTCATCACAGTGGAAACCCTAAGACGCAATGAGAGCCTTACACAGGTAGAAGATTCTCTCTGTTCACTGGCATATCCCCATCGTCTAAAACCATGCCCAGTACTTCATAAAATACGAGCTGTCAGCTAAACATGTTGGTGCACACGTTAATCCCAGCACTGGGAAGGCTGAAACAGATGGATTCCTGAATTCAGGGGGCCAGCCTGGTCTACAAAGCAAATTCCAGGACAACCAGGGCAACACAGTGAGACCATCTCAAAAAAGAAAACGACAAGAACTAAAGTATGAGCTAGCACAGACTGTGAGCTGCGTCAGTATTTTTTGTATCGGCAAGAGGGAAAAAATAAAACTGCCCCTGAAACCACAACAAAATGTCCTATCAAGAGACAGGGACAAGCGGGGCGTAGTGGTTCATGCCTACAAACCCAAGTGCTTAGGAGGCTGAGGCAGGAAGACTGCCGAGTTCAAGGCCAGATTGGGACACAGTGAGGCCACAGTGAGACAAAAACAAAGTAGTGGTCCCTTTGCTTTGAGATATCTTTCTGAACAGTGTGGGGTGCCTCTGACCTTCCGATGCATGGTCTAAGTGTGAATGCAGTCCCTAAAAGCTGGTGTGGTAGCACACGCCTTAATCCCAACACTCTGGGAACCGAGGCAGGCAGATGTCTGTGAGTTCAAGACCAGCTGATCTATATATAGTGAGCTCCAGACCAGCCAAGGCTACATAGCAAAACTGTCTCAAAGACAAAACAAAAAGCAATTCTAACTATATGTTCAGTGACCAAGTATCTCATAAATATGTATCATACATAGATACATTCATAACGCTGATTCTGCCCTTCTAAACTTGGATAATACACTTGGTTGTTGCCTTACTAGGAGGAGCTGCTGACAGGAGTCCAGCAGCAAACCAACTCCAGAGTCACTTCCACCCCTCTCTTCATACAGAGTAACGCTCTCTTCCGGTGCCAAGCCCAGTACAGTGTATGTGTGCTGTAAGCTTGAATGCAGCCACACTCCACGTGGAGGCCAGAGGTCTACTGCTGGTGTCTTCTACTGCCTTAGTTCTGGGGACAGGGTCTCTCACTGAACCTGGTGTTCCTCAATTCAGTTGACTTGCTGGCCATCGGGTCTGGGGCCGGGATCAAGGCCCATGCACCACACCGGCCTTGTCTGTGGGTCTGGGGACTCCAGACTCACATCATGCTTGTGAGGCAGGCACTGTAGCCTGTGGGCCATCCCCAACCCAAAGCATGTTTGTTTTTTAAAAGGCAAGTGAACTTAGCAGGTATAGTGCTCAAAGGGACATCATCGACAGGTATAACCAGATTTGCACACAGACAGGTAATGGCCCGTGTCACACACCAACAGGTCAGGAATAATTACACCAGCCACATTGAGAAGCATCCCAGCTCCAGACACTAACATGGGGAAAGAACAGGGAGGCATTTCAACTGACAAGCACAGGAAGAACTCTAGAAGACTCCAGCTCTCACCCCAAATACCCACCTTTGTGTTCCTCAACAGGTCAGGAATGCATCTACCTCAAGGCCCCTGGTACTAGCTCTTCCCTTTACCTGGAAACAATCCACCCCCAAGCAGCTCCCCATTGTCCCCTGAATTCTTCTCAAAAGCCATTCTGGGTTGGGGAGATGGATTTATGGTTAAAGTGCTTGCTGTAAAGGCTAAAGGACCTAAGTTCAGATCCCCAGCACTCACATAAAAGCCGCATGTAATGCTATTCTTGGTTGTCAACTTGACTACATCTGGAATTAACTAAAAACCAAATGGTTGGGCACACCTGAGAGAGATTTTTTTTCTTTTTCTTTTTTTTTTTTTTAAGATTTATTTATTATGTATACAGAAGAGGGTGTCAGATCTCATTACAAATAGTTGTGATCCACCATGTGGTTGCTGGGAATTGAACTCAGGACCTCTGGAAGAGGAGTCGGTGCTCTTAACCTCTGAGCCATCTCTCCAGCCCCGACCATTTTTTTCTTAATTAAATCATTTGAAGTGGGAAGACCCACCCATTTCAAATCTGCATCTTTGAGGTGGGAAGATCTACCCTTAATGTGGGTCACACTTTCTGCTGGCAGCCTACATGAAGGATACGAAGAAGGAAGCTGGCTCTTGCTCTGGACAGCAAGTCCACTCCTTCACTGGCATTAGAGCCTACTTCTTCAGGATTCCAGTGTTTACTGAAGACCCGAGGAGTGGACTGAACAACTACTAGATTCTTGGTCTTCTTTTGGTAGACTACCATTGTTGCACTAGCTGGACTACAGCCTATAAGCCATTCTAATAAACCTCTCCCTCTCCCTCTCCCTCTCCCTCTCCCTCTCAAGTTCTGTTCCTCTAGAGAATCCCAACTAAAACACCATGTGTGGCAACACACCTTTAACCCTAGTGCAGGAAAGCCACAGACAGATCCGAGGGACAGACTCACTAGCTAGCCATTTTAGCTGAAATAGTAAGTTCCAAGTTCAATGATGTGATGGTTTGAATAAAAACGCCCCCTGAGCCAGGCAGTAGTGGTACGTGCCTTTAATACCAGCACTTGGGAGCAGAGGCAGGAAGATCTCTGAGTTCAAGGCCAGCCTGGTCTACAGAGTGAGTTCCAGGACAGCCAGGGCTACACAGAGAAACCCTGTCCTGGGGAGAAAACATGCTCCCTCTATAGGTTCATATATTTAAATGCTTGGTTATCAAGGGTGGCACTATTTGAGAAGGATTAAGAGGTGTGGCCTTGTTGGCAAAAGTGCATCACAGGGCTTTTCGGTTTCAAAAGGCCTACACCAGGCCCATCATCTTCTTTCTCTCTGCCTGCACTTCTGGATACAGCACTCAACTACTTCTCCATGCCTGCCACCACACTCCCCACCAAAATAATGGACTAAACCTCTGAAACTCCAAGTCTTCAATTAAATGCTTTCTCTGTAAGTGTTGCCATGATCATGGCGTCTCTCCACAGCAATAGAACAATGACTAAGACAAATGAGAATTCCTAGCTCAAAAACTAAGGAAGCAAGCAAGCAAGCAAAAAGACACCTCTGATCTTCATATGCGCGCGCACACACACACACACACACACACACACACACACACACACACACACGACACCTTCTAAGCTAAGTGTAGTGTTACATGCCTATAGTTTCAGCTACTCAGGAGATTGAATCAGGATGATCTTCTGAGCTCAGGGGTTTGAGGCCAGCCTGGGTTACATAGCAAGGCTTCTCTCCCCTCAAAAATGCCAGCTGTGATAATAACTGACTTTAATGCCAACACTCAAGCAGAGGCAGGTTGAGCTCTGTGCATTTGAGACCAGTCTTGATTGGTGTACACAGAGTTTCAGGTCTGCTGGAGCTACATGTTGAGACCCTATCTAAAAAAAATAAAATAAAGTTAAATAATTTTAATTTTCCCAATGTTTTGAGACGAGAGATGGCACAGTGGTTAAAACATTTACGGCTCTTGAGCACCCGGGTTCAGTTCCTAACACCTACATGATGTCTCACAATCACCTCTGCAGATCTACATTCAGGCATATAAATAATAAAACAAAAACCAAAAAACCCACCCCAGTGTTCTCTATCCTTTCAGGCTACTTTATTTTCCTTTATAGGGCATATCATGAAAAAAACATCTGCTGTACCTATATATCTGCCTCCTTTGAGGAAAATTAAGCTCCCAAGAAATAGGTCTCAGTGGTATTGGACATGCAGCAAGGACATGTCAGCACACAGAGTTAAGGGCAAACATCACCACTAGCCCACTACAGACGCCTTTCTGCCTTCATTCCACACAGCATCCGGGGCTATCTGAGGCCTGTACTCTTGGCCACAACAACTGGAGAATGAAAGTCTACTGGTTTCCACTGCCCCTCTTCCCTACTCATAAAGGGAAGTTTCCAATGGTGCTTTAGTAAAGGGACCGAGAACTCCACAATTAGGCTCTAGATTGAGGTCCAGATCCCACATTTAACTGGCTGTATGCCTTAGAGCTGAGATATAATTCAGCTGGTAGAGTGCTTGCCTATCTACATGCCTTTCAGCAAGCTAACTGATTTCTATTAACCTTGATTTTCCTATCTGTAAAATAGAGACAGTAATAGCAAAGGTGTCAGGAGAGTTTAGAGCTTAGCACAAAGAACTCTGCAAGTGTCAACTAAGGTCACCATATCATCCTGTCTCCCCTTTTAGAGGAGGCACAGGGCCAGGCAGTGGAGCCTTTAGTCCCAGCACTCGGGAGGCAGAGGCAGGCAGATGTCTGAGTTCAAGGCCAGCCTGGACTACAAAGTGAGTTCCAAGACAGCTAGGACAAGACAGTCAGGACTGTTACACAGAGAAACCCTGTCTCAAAAAAACAAAACAAACAAACAAAAAGAGGCAAAAGGCTGATGGTTCAACGGGATGGTTCAACAATTAGAAGCAAACACTGCTCTTGCAGAAGACCTGGGTTTGGCTCTTAGCACCCACAGAGGTCTCACAATCATCTGTAACTCCAGGTCCAGGAAGCTCTGTCTCTGAAGGCAACTGCATGTATAAATTAGTGCTTGCCCTCTCCCTCTCCCTCCCTCTCCCTCTTCCTCTCTCTCTCTCTCTCTGTCTATCTCTGTCTCTCTGTCTCTCTGTCTCTGTCTCTGTCTCTCTCTCTCTCTCACACACACACACACACACACACACACACACACACACTTAAAAATAAAATAAATAGCCAGGCAGTGGTGGTGCACACCTTTAATCCCAGCACTTGAGAGGCAGAGGCAGGTGGATCTCTGAATTCGAGGCCAGCCTGGTCTACACAGTGAATTCCAAAACAGCCAGAGCTACACAAGGAAACCCTATCTTTAAAAAAAAAAAAAAAACATAAATAAATAAAAATATAGAGATCTTTGAGAAGGAAAGAGAGAGAGAAAAACGCAAGTTATGAGTTAAGAGTACAAAGGCCAAGTGGGAGTCACCAAGTGGACTCATCTATTTATTGGGTACCTTTGATACAAGTTTCATGTATTCCAGGCTGGTTTGGAACTATTACGTAGTTGAAGATAACCTCACACTTCTCATCCTCCTCCCCCAAACTCTCAGATACAGGAATGCACCACCATATCTGATTACAAACAGTGCTGGCGATGGAGTCCAGGGGCTCATGAAAGCTAGGCAAGCACTCTACCAACGGAGTTGCATCTCCAACATCTGAAACAACTCATCCTGCTTTCTCTGGTCTGTTCCGTGTCCAATTCCAATCTACCCTGCCCCTAGCTAGAACCAAGAGTCTGTGTCTCCTTCCCCCTCCTGCTTCACAGCTGATGTTAGAACTGAATTAAGTTGGGGAAGCATTCTAGCACAGGGCATGATAGCATCCTGTGGTCCCAGCACTTGGGAGGCAGAAGCAGGAGAAATCTGCAAGTCTGAGGCCAGCTTGGACTAACACAGAGTTCTAGGGCAGTCAGTCAGCCAGGGCTACCTACGATAGTGAGATCTTATTTCAAACAAGAAGGAAAGAAAAAAGAAGGAAAGAACCAGACTAGTTTTTTGTTTGTTTGTTTGTTATTTTGTTTTTCAAGACAGGGTTTCTCTGTGTAGCTTTGGAGCCTGTCCTGGAACTTGATTTGTAGACCAGGCTGACCTCGAATTCAGAGATCCACCTGCCTCTGCCTCCCAAATGCTGGGATTAAAGGCGTGTACCACCACCACCGCCAGAACCAAACTAATTTAAAGCCTCAGTATTTATTCCTGGTGTGCCTGTTTGCCACCTTCTCACTGTCAATACCTCAAGTCCATGGAACTCTACTGCCTGGCACACAGTTACCTACAGCAGCCTCCTACCGTCTTCCAGTGTGCGCCACCTTCCAGCAGCCAATGCTTACACCCTTGCCAGTCATCTTAACACCCAGCAGGGGAGAGATCACAGTCTTACAGAGAGCTGAAACTCCTAAACTTTCAGACAGCTCTCCAAGATCTCAGGATAACCAGTACCACGGGCAAACAAGCTTCCATGATCCTGCACCATGATTTGATGCTATTTTCTAAGCCCCTATCCCTCACACCCAGCTCCCAGTACTCTTTTGGGGCAACAACACAGCATAACTGTTTTTCTAATGTCTTAAGACCTCATTCCACAGGGTATCCCTTCTTATTCTGAGTGTCTTATGTATACCTCCACAACAGTACATCGCACAACTGTACTGTATATTAAGATAATTTTTATGTTTTATTTTATGGGTTTTTTGTGTATTTTAATGTGTTATGTGTATGTGTACCACATATGTGCCTGGTGCCTAGAAAAGTCAGAAGAGGGCACCAGATCCCCAGGAACTGGAGATACTGATGGTTGTAAGTCACCCTGTGGTTGCTGGGAACTGAACCTGTGTCCTCTCCAAGAACAAGTGCTTTTAACTGCTGAGCCATCTCTCCAGCCCCTATATTGTACATTTTGGGTTCCTATCTCTATCCCCCAACTCAACCCCCAAACTTATGGATTGAACCGTGTGAGGCAGGGTTTAGGAGGAATTGGTGAGGGAACATTAGTGCACACCAGTCAATCAGTCCCAAAAAGACCAGAACATATCATGAAGGCACTCATACAAAACACCATACAGGAAACTAGGCGTATCAGAGAGGTCAATGGTAGCAGGACATTTATACAGATGTTGTGATCAATCTATGGCCAATTTTTTTTTTGGTCTTTTTTTTTTTTTAAGATTTATTTATTCATTAGGTATACAGTGATCTGCCTGCATGTATGTCTGCAGGCCAGAAGGCAGCAGATCTCATTATAGATGGTTGTGAGCCACCATGTGGGTGCTGGGAATTGAACTCAGGATCTCTGGAAGAACAGTCAGTGCTCTTAACCTCTGAGCCATCTCTCCAGCCCCGACCAATTGTTAAATAATGAAATGTAATAAAGGGGACTCTGGAATCAGGAGTCTTGATTTTGAATTCTAACCATGTGACTTCTAATTCAGGTCACTTTTGCCTAAATTTGTTTCCTCACCTATGAAATATACAAAATGGTTCCCACTTCATTGCATTATTTTACCAAATAAAACAATGGTTGCACCATGCCTAGAAAAGTGCAGGCTTCTTAGGCTGTTCATAACTGTCAATCTTTTTTTCACTTATAGAACACTGCTGATCTGTAATCCCAACACTTGGGAAGCTGAGGCAGGAGGATAAAAATCTAAGGCCAGTCTGGAATATATAGCTAAACCTATATTAAAAATAAATAAAATGCTAGGCAGCGGTGGCGCACGCCTTTAATCCCAGCACTCGAGAGGCAGAACCAGGCGGATCTCTGTGAGTTCGAGGCCAGCTTGGTCTACAGAGCGAGATCCAGGATAGACACCAAAACTACAGAGAAACCCTGTCTTGAAAAAAAAATAAAAATAAAAAATCCAAGGTCGCCTAGCGACCAGCACTCGAGAGGGAGAGGCAGGTGGATCTCTGTGAGTTCAAGACCAGCCTGGTCTACAGAGTGAGTTCCAGGACAGCCAAGGCTACACAGAGAAACTCTGTCTTGAAAAAAATTTTAAAAATTAAAAAAAAAAAAAAATCCAAGGTCATATATGCTGCACTTGGGAAGAACACTCAACTCTTCTAAAACCCTGACCACACTCTGAGTCCCAGGCAGTCATCTATCTCTTAGAAGTAGGTCAGAAAGGTGTAGAAGACAGAAAAGGGGGAGAAAAGGTACAAATCATTTCAAAGCAATTTCATCACCACTGCTGAAAAGCAGTTTAAAATGCCTGCCCTACTTACAGCATTGCCTTGGTACATAAAAACAACACGTGAGCAGCTATAGCATGAACATAATGTAAACAATGATGTTGTGGAATGTAAGTTCAAAGGCTGAACTTAGTCACAGCTCTGCTCTGTGGAGCAAAGAACTCACTGTACAACACTACATAAACAACACACAGCAATGCAGTTAAACAACCCTTCGAATATGCAGAAAAAATAAAAGAATTCAAGGTGACCTATGAGAGAGGGACCTAGTCTGGTTAAACCAGTTTTATTCTTCTAGACTTTATTCACAAATATTTTCATTTTGTTAAAATATGAAACTCTGATTTAACCCAATTTCCAAACTTACAGTGAAGACATGACTGTTTTAATTCTGAAATGTATCCTTTGACAGTCAATAATACACGTTATTTTTTTAACCAAATCAACATCACCTGCAATATCTGTGATAATAAGTTTCTACTAACGGTAACAGTACAAAGGCAAAAAAATAAACCCTTGGAAATATGTCTGTTGAGAAATACACACTTAACCCAGTATTAAAGAAACTGGATTACAGCTAGGCAAGTTGGTACACAACTTAATTCCCAGAACTCACAGCAGAGGCAGGTAGATCTCTGTGAGTTGGAGGTCAGCCAGGGCTACACAGTGAGACTCAAAAAAGAAAGAAAAAGAAAAAGAAAAAAAAAATTTTAAGGAGATTTTTGTTCTGGCTTCTAATGAGAAAAAAATAACCAGTTATTGTACTGCCATTGTGATCAGGCCAACTAATCTGTTGACAGTAACTTCATACAAATTCTACACTGGTGATTTTAATTTTTCATATGTTTTAGTGTTCTGTTGACCTTGAAATTTTTTCTTCTGTTCCTTCCACAAAGGTTATATGTGATCTTTTTATGATCACTAAAAGAGTTACACCATCTCAAGAACCGAACAAAATGAAAAGACACCTTCTAGACTACACAGTATCTTTG
>CABHPP010125779.1:0-12003 GCA_902168425.1 Peromyscus attwateri | reverse complement strand
TCTTTCTTTTTTTCTTTTTTTTTTTTTTTTTTTTTTTTTTTGGTTTTGTTTTGTTTTGAGGGAGATGTTGAATTAATCACCAGAGAAGGAGGAAAAGAAAAGCCATCTGCATGATTTACGGACACTCCAATTGGAAATCACTCTCCTCAAGCTATTTCTCTCTTCGAGCTCCTGTCCTTAGCCCTACTTTCAGAACACGGAGCTTATTGCAACCCGTGTTTTTTATAAAGCATCGGTAACTGACAAGGAGGCAAGGCTTCCACTCGAGTCTTAGAGCGATGTGATCTTCCTTTAAAATTCAGCTCCATTGATATACCTTAAATTCACTGTGATACATGTCATGATGTTCACATGATTTAAATGTCTAGATATTTTGTTCCTAAATATTAAAATCTTATTTTTCAGCAAGTGAAAACATTATAATTGTGCTTCATTTTTTTCTCTGAAAGATAAAAAAGGCAGATAAAGTGTTCATTTGTACATCTAAAATACCATGGGGAATGGCTCAGGGATTCCTTTCCCATCAGAACATTGCTTGGATTGATGAAGTCCCTTTTAAAGGTATATTATTAAACAAGCACTGTTGGTATTTTATAGAAGGACTATATAAATCAAACATGTTAATAAACAGGGAAACTTTGACTGAAAAAATGTAAATATCTGCTTAGGCAGTATTATGTCTAAACGCATTTCCTCAAAAAAACCTACAGAATGCCTGATTTAAAAAAAAAAAAAACAGTGGAGATGAATTTGGAAAATCTGTTTTTAAGTTACATAATAAAATAGATACAAAATGCAGAGTATCAAATATAGAGCCCCAAATGCTATGCTGATAATCTCCCACAAGCACCCTCTTCCAGCCAAAAGTACAGTGATGAGGCAGAGAAAAAAACAGCTCAGAAATCACCGGAGAGGGACCTTGTTAAAATAAAATAAGCCATTAAATGGCCGGCGAGGACCCCAGAATTCTTACAGACAAACACATCGAAAGCCATCCCGCCTTCCTGCAGGAGTGCAGACAGAGCAGCCGGGGGAAGAAACAATACAAAACGGCAAGAACTCAAGGGATTTACCACGCAAAGAAAGCTAAGACTTGAAACACGGTTAAAACAACAAAAACTCCCAGGCCATGCCTCTGAAGTGACAGATGCCGGCAGGGACAGAGGACCAGAGAATGACAGGGCAGTCGGAACCAGCAACCCCAAACAGCAAACCATCTCAGAGATCCACAGTTTTTTCTTCATTCAAAATGCTAATTTTCTATTATTCATTTCTGCCATTTATCAAAATGCAACAATTTGGGAGAGAAATCGCTCAGATCAACAAGTATTTCTCAATAGATTTCTGCCAATTGTTTAGGAAGCTGGCCCAGGACCTCCATCATCAGAGTGTGGGGTCAAAAGAGTCAGTTCACTGCAGCAAGAACCAGGGAATGGCAGCATTCACAGGACCCCTGGGCTGCCTTCATATTCCCAGGTTAGCACACTGGACACAAGAGTTTTACAGAGCATGAATGCAAAAGAAATAAACACCATGCTTGAGGAAACAGAAGCCGAAAATAATCAAACATGTTGGTAATCTGATGATTTGCTGCTAGATTATAGAAAAACAGTAAGTACTGAATTCAATTACTGAAGCTGCATGGTAATGAAGCTTTTGGGAAGCTCTGGGTTTTAAATGACAAATGTTTTAAATCCATGACAGATTCAACAACTCTATAAATTTTATATTATTTATTTAGTTAGTTTTGTATCACATCAGTTAGGTTGCCTAGCACCAATGAATTCTGTAAATTAGGGGACCAGGTTGTTTGGAGAGTAATAAAGTAAATGGCCAAGAAACTCATGTCTAAACAAGCTTTTAAAAGGTGATTGTTTTTTTTTGTTTTTTTTGTTTTTTTTTTTTTTGTCCCTAGGAGGTTGGGCAAAGAATGGTTATCGTGTTTAGAATGGTAAAATCACATGCTCTGAAGAGGGAAGTGAAGACTGCTGGGAAAAGAAAATGGGGGCAATGTGAAACTGGACTGTGTGTATGGGGCGGCTTCTCAGAGGTTTACTGTGCCATCGACGCTGGCTCAGTGGACTACTACACGAGGCTGGATGTACTTGTGAATTTTTGAAAGGACCACCCCCCAACATACACCTAGAGACAGAACATTTTTGCAAAGTATATTCTTAGGAACATTTCTTTTAATTATTGATTCACATTAAAGCCCAGAGGGCTGGAATGTGCTTGTGTTCTTCTAGTTAGACAAGTCCATTTTCCCCCTCTATGCCAGGCAAGGCTCCCTTTGAACTTCCCAGTGAAGATTTGGTTTCAATTCCCTTACAAAGAGCCACTCAAATGACCATTTGCCTCCCAGCCTTCAACAGGAATACCTTCAAACAATTTTTCCTCCTTGCACTTGTAATTTAAAAAAAGAAGCGAGAAGGGTGGATTATTTGTCAATGAAGAGACAGGCTAATCACAGATTAAGCATCAAATTCAGTACTAGATGTTTTAACGTTTCAGGGATCATAGGTTATTAGCACACACATTCATACGGAACATACACACGCATGTACACACATACATACACACAACACACACACAAACATGCAACACACATATACACAACACACACACCCACCCACACACACACACATACACACACATCACATCACAAAACTGAAACCCAGAAGATACCGATCAGAGGAGAAACCCAGACAACCCAGGCATTGAAAAGAGGAATCCACAAGCTTCTTGACAATTTGTAGTTTGGAACTGAATTCAGTGGAGATGGGCAGAATCCACACCCTAGGCATAGACCTGAGGATGCTGCCCGTCTGTTTTCAATGCCTATTGGATGGGCAACAGTGCCCCAAACAAACTGGGCTCAGGACTTTCATAGAGGCACGCATGCAGAGATGGGGAGGCCCCACTGGTGAGCTTTATGCATGTATGAGGCATTCTCGGTGGATGTGGGTCATGCTAGAAGATGTACACAGGAAGATTATTTGATTCTAATTCATGCCACTTGATATAATGTGATAAAACATTTGACATGAGAGATAAGTTCCATTTTAATCTGAGAGAGGACGAGTGGGAATTAAAAAGTAACAAGGGTTTTGTCAAAGGAAGTGATGCAGGGGAGAGAGGGGTGGGGAACAGAGAACAGAGGTGATGGGAAAAGGAAGAGGGAAAAGAGGGACAGAAAGGAGGCTTTTGAACACACTGGGAAAGCCAATGAGCTGGAAGACAAAGCGCGGAGAGTCGGAAGCTGCAGAATCTGAAAGCAGTGCCAACAATGAGCTCACTTAGCTACGGGACAAAAACACACAAAACACAGCGTAAACTGCTGAACACAATTACAGGACAAATACAGAAACAAGGGTTCCACAGTTGAGCAAAACATTAGTGTTCGGGCTGGCACTAAAAACACAACAACCTGGAGAGGAGGAGCTCACGTTTCACGGGGCAGACGTAGTCTGCACAGTGACAGCGGCAGGGAGAGCAGGACACCAGCCCCAAGGCACTCTGGCCGGTCTCCACAGGGAGGCCCGGGGAAACGAGAAGCAATATACCTGGGCACATGAACTAATTCTATCCGCTTTGGTTTCAGACAGGCAGACAGTTTGAGATCAACGCAGATTCCTTTTGACTTCAGTGGCTTACTTTGCAGTGGTACTAAGTCTTCCTGAGAGCCACTCATCCAGAGAAGCCTGCATTTTCTCTTTTGGTTTGGGTTGATGTGGCTTTCACTGAATTTACCCACTTCTACTGAGGTAGGTGGATAGACAGGAAGCACCATGGATTACAAAAGAAACTGACCAAGCGACTCACATATAAGCCTTAGGCAACACCCAGGGTGGAGGATGTCTAGTCTTGCAGAAGTCCCAACATGTTGGAAGACATAGTAATGTGACATGTACTGCACATCTGAATGCCACAGCTGGCATCAAGGAGGCACTACCCCTAGGATAGGGGTGCTGGCCTCAGCATCCCCAATGGGAACACGTCCCTTACACAAGGCCAGATTGCAGGGAGGAGGACGGGGATGGAAGAAGGTCTTTGCCAGTTCAAGGAATCTGCCTCGCCAGCTCTATGCAGAAAATGCCTGCTTGCCGGGAGGCTGTGTGCTGTCCACATATCACACAGACTGGGACTCAGACACAGCCACACCGGGAGTGGGTTCAGAACAGACACGACAGTTAAGAGCCTAAGGCAGAGGGAGAGGAAGAGCTTCTCTTTGAATCAGGACCAATCCATTTTCTCAAAATGTGACTTATCCCCTGTCTCTCATTTTGTCACATTTTGGAGGGTCTCCTCCTTGGGCTGCAAGGAGGAGAAGGCATTTACTTACATCAAATAACCTTTCTATATACATCTCCTCATTGACCTTATCACGAAGGACATCCTGAGAGTGGCGGACGAAAGTCACATAGGCGTCGGCCACATCCATGCCGGGTTTCTGCAAAGAAACAGAAAGATATGAAAAAGGACTTTTCAGACCTCAGTGGATTACTGTCTGCCCACCGCCCTTTCCTCTCCCCACGGCCCCTGCACACTTGCTCTGCTGTTATGAACACATTGTTCAGTTCTGGACTGGGAGGAATTGATGCTAGACTTTTTAGAAGACAGGAATAGAATGTTATAGGGACTTTTACACTATCTTTTTTTCCCCCTTAGCTTAGTTGATGGCCAAAATTCTGGATCACCCTGGGGCATTCTCTAGCTTTGCTTTAGACCACAGTTAAAAACAAACAAACAAACAAACAAAAACGCCCAAAACTAATTGTCTTCTACTATTTTCCTCCTTTCTCTCTGTAAAACAAAATAGAGAAAGTACTTCAGAAATCCTACGTCAATGACTAGTCCCTTCAATTCAAGACCCTCTCAAGGGGAGTTCAGGCTGAGAATATCTGATGAGTATTTGTGTGCACTTTGCTCAGAAAAGACCCTCAGCCATTTGTTCTTGCCTTCCAGTGCAGCCTGGAAATCTAGGGATGGAAAAAGATGAATGAATGAATGAATGAATGAATGAATGAATAGAAAGAAAGTCAGGGAAAGGGGGGTTGGTTGTTAAATTAATTAGATTTTCTGGAAAGGTAGGCAGGTGGCTCATCCAGTAGTTAGGAAATTATTTATTGTGAAAAAATAAGATACAAAAAAGAAAAAAAAAAAAACCAAACCCCAAACAGAATGCGCACTGCTTGAGATGTCAGAAATCAAAGTTATCTCCAAAGAGACCCATTAAAACACTGTAATGTGGGTCATTAGGAGAGCTGCCATAAACCTCTTAAATTTCGACAGTAGAGTTGTATGTTTGCTAATAACTAAAAAGATTAGTTTTCATTACTGTGATTTACCTTAGATCACAAAGTATCATTTCGCTATAAGCTGTGCCTGTCAGGCACTGCAAATTGAAGTTAGTTAACACTTCCGTGTAATTTCCAGGGTGAAAATGAGGAAGGTTCGGAAACAGTAGGACTGTATTTTTTTCCCCCTGATACAAAGCTTACAATTATCAAGCAAAGGGCCAATGCTTGGCCCCCGGGATGCTAGTAACATTTCTTAACACATGCTGAAACAATGACAAGGTATTAATTTGAAAAACAATGAGAGACACCCCAAAGCCACAGTATCAAATGTTACACTTCCAAGCAATTTTCAGCAAATGGATAGAGCAGTTTCCATGATGGTCCCGTAATTGTACCAGTTTTGTGATACGAAACAATAGCAGTTCTCCAATGAGATGGGAGTAATTGCCGTTCGTTCTACATTTCTCCTCTCTCTGACAGCTGTACATCAAAAGATATTCTTAGTGGGGATGGTATCCTCGCCCGGGGAACCTGGGAAATTTACTATTATTGTTTCCTGTCTTCCCTGGGATACTTGCAATCTAGCCTTTTTCCTGGGTACATCTCAGAGGTAAGATGAAGTCAAGTCAGATGGGGCAGCCTCTTGGAAAGTCATCGTGTTAGGAACAGGGCTTTGTAATGCTGATATCCTCAGCATTCTTCCTTCCTTTCAGTAAAGCTCATTTCCTTAAAAGGACATGCATTTGAGGTGTAAAAACTCATGATTTTAAAAAATCAAATTGGTTTCTTTTTTTTTTTTTCTTTTTTTGAGACAGGGTTTCTCTATGTAGCTCTGGTTATCCTGGAACTCTGTAGACTAGTCTGGCCTTGAACTCAGAGATCCACCTGTCTCTGCCTCCTAAGTGCTAAGATTAAAGGTGTGTACCACCACCACCACCACCACCACCAGGCTTATTGATTTATGAATTTATCTATCAGCACACTATTTACCAAGAGTTGATATGGTGTCATGTATTAATTTTGGAGTTTTATCTGTCTTTTCCTCCTAGAACATAAGCTCTGTGAAGAGCAGAACTTTGAGTCTTAGTACACAGGGATGATGCCAGGTACTCAGTAAATACTTGCTGGATGAAAAAATTTATGAATGAATGACCAGATCCTCTAGTAACCTCCCTTTTTGAGCTCTTCATTCCACTGTATGGATTATTACTCCATCCCATGTTGGAGCTCTGCAATCATTTGAACATCTATGGCCTTAGTTACAGAGCCACAGAGTGGGATTAATATCTCCTATCTGACCTTCAAGGATTATGGCAGGCAGCTATAATAGTGTATAGAAAAATGTCTTGAAAGCCATACATTACAATGTAAATCTGAACTACTATGATCCCCTCTCCTTGATATTAAATCTTACTATTAGCATCTACTTTAGACTCAGAAAGGAAAAGGAGACTTGATGGAGACAGACACAAATGAAGTCTCTGCACAATTAGTTCTCTTTCTCCTGCTCACCAGAGCCTTCCTTTGATGTGAGTATCACCCCTGATTCAGACAAGTCTGGCTTCCATCTCTTGATGGACTGGGAATAGAGAAGAGGGAAGAAGGGGATGTCTGAGAATAGTGTGCTAATGAGAGAGTCCTATTCTGATAGGACAGACAGCCACATCAGACACTTAGGCTCATCAGCTGTTGGTATTCAAGGGAAAAAGGGGAGCTGTTCCTACACCAGGAGACCTTGCAGGGAGAAGACAGGCAGTCATCCTGGTGAACATCCTGGTGAGTTACTTAGAAAAGATTCAGTTACAATCAGGACATCATTTAAAATAGCAGGGGTACAAAGGGCAGGAAGGATGTGTGATACATTGTAAGTAGACTTCCTATGAGAACAGCTGAGATCAAAACCACTGGTAGATAAGAAAACTGATGTGTGTTTGTTACAAGCTGAAAAGCATACCCGACTGAACAACTGACGTCAGGACTGTCTCCTCATTGTAGGATCAGCCTTTGGGTGATGGCTTTAGATATGGCTAGGACAGACTGACAGAATACAACACAGACTTTGGAAAGCATCTAAACAAATACGCAAAAATAACTGCAGAGCTGACTCTACCATACGTGGAAGACATAATTTAGAAGTAAGGTGCCCTGTGGACTAGGCAAAATAGGACATTCTTATCTTAGCTTGTCCCTACCACACAGGCAGGGAATACAAACTCCAGTTTTTGGCATGTTAAGCAAGCGTTTAGTATGAATGCCAAAGAAGGGTTAAACTCTAGATTTAAGAAATAGAAATGTGCTGAATTATGGGGACTAGTGTCTCTTTCTGCTAGTGGGACTCAGAGGAAAATCTCCGTGATAATGAACTCATGATCCCCACATGGCACTAAACAAACTGTGTCTGAAACCTCACAGTCCAACATAGGGTTCAGAGCAAGGCACGGCTTCGGGTGCTCCTATGCAGGGCTAAAAGCAAAGGGCAAAGGGTCTAGAAAGCTTTATGAAAATGGATGCCTGGTTCCACAGAATCTGTTTTAATTTGTCTGCCAAGTGACCCAGGAAAAAACACTTATGAAAACAAAACCCCCAAACCCAAACTCTCTAGGTGTTTCAGGTCAGTAACTATTGATTTAGCCCACTGGTTTTCATATTTTTACAGAAGAATGGGAAAGACATTTTAGAAAGAGATTTTAAAGGCTCTACCCAAGGGCTACTAAAATTAGAACCTCTGGGGACAAGCGTTGGAAATTTAAGATAATATATTCAAACAATGCCCAAAGTTTTGCCATGTCTTACTGCTATACATCTTGGTATGGCCACCAGTGACTGAAACAGGTAAGTGTGGTATGCCAGTGAACTGGTTCTTCAAAAAAGCCCCAAACCTATGCACCCATGCATCCAACCTACCAACCTACCTACCAACCCCTTTATTTGTACTGCTTTCCAGTTTCCAAAGTATAAATACTACTGGAAGGCTGATTTTGTGCACATTGTCTCTTGGAACTAGAGCAGATGGGCTCTACTATTAACCAGCACTTTTGACTCATGCTTGCCTACTTCCTGCCCAGGTGACCTTGGGCATACTATTTAACCTTCTAGGTACTTCAGTTTCCTCTTCTATTGAACAGGATGAAATGAATGACAGCCTCTTACAGGACCATCTTTAAAAGTCAATGATTATTTACTATATGTAAATACTATATATACATATGGAATTAGTTATTTTCTGTGATACTTAGTATACTGTTACTGGCTATTAAAGTATACATTTCATCAATTTACTTTCAAAGTGTAGCATTGTTCTAAGCCATAAACAACTGGCACAATCATGAGTTTGGTTTACTAATTATATTCTTTTTTAATGGTAGAATAATTACTCAACTATCCAAGCATGTGGCTATGCATTAACTAAACTCATCTTGTAGAGTGGCAGAGTATTAAGAACACAGTGTGAAGTATGAGCATTATTGCTGTCATCTGCCTGGCCCTCCTAGAGCAAGTGAGCCTCCGTTTCAATTTTCCCATCTCTGAAATGGAGAAGTTACAAAGATTAAATGTTAAAAGGCTTAAACCAAGGCTGGGCATTTGGTGGTTGCTGGAGAACACTTGGCTACAGGGGTTATGATCACACTCTGTGTCATCAATGGTAGACAAACCATATTGGGAGCCATGCTGTGTCCTTTTCTTCAGCCCCTTTGGAAAGGGAAACTCTGCCAGGTCATTTTTGTTTTTCTCTAGCCTCAAGTTCCTAATATAGCACCATCAATCTACAAGCGTCTTCATGATTACTGATCACAGAGAACTCTCACTAGGATTAAGTCCATTTTACCCCATCTTCAGAATAAAGCTGGACCTGGCCTGTGAGAATAGTTAGGCTGAGGCATAAAAGATCAACAATAGTGAGTCCTTTCTGACTTTTCTAAAATGCTGCTCTCAAGTGGTTTGATGCTGATGCTAAATCCAATCATCTCTTTATCTATTGGGCCTTGCCTGAATAGTGTTGCTATCTGATTGCCTCTCTACACCGAACAGCTACAGACAACAGATCTCTGTGCAGGAGCTCAGCATGTCTACTTCTGACACTCATAAAGCCCATTGGTGGGCAGGGCTAAGGCAGCAGATCCATGCATCCTTTGCTCTGGGCATCATCACATCCTGAAAGGCCCTTTGCTGTATGCTGCATGACTATCTAGTGAGGGCCAGGTAGGGCTGTGTGAGTTTCACACGTGTAGCACTATCTCTGTATGCAGCACACCTAGGCGTGAGGGATCTCCATTTTAAAGATGGAGAAGCGTGGCCAGAGACTCCACATAAAGGGGGAGTTTTTACTTTGGAGCTTAAAGAGTAAATCGCTTCATTTCTCTCCGTGTTGTGCTTCTGTGGGCCTTTTCTCTTCTCCATTCTTCTGCCTACAGGAGGAGTGGGGTCCCTTGATGAGAAGTATTGTATAAATTCAAACATAATTATTGATTGTACATGCTTTCATTAAACAAACAAAATGCATGTTAATGTAACATTCACTCCAATTTTCCATTTTTGTCTTCCTTTGAGAAATAAGGCAATAAACCATTACACACTTAGCTTCCTGGGGAAATGAATTTAAATGTTAATATAAATCCTTTTAGAAAAAAACAAATTTTCACAAATAAGTATTTGAACAAGGAGGGTACTTAACCACGTTCAGAATGAGAATCGCTCAGTACCAGCCCCTCAGCGGCTGTTGAGATAAGCTCCTAAATTTAATATTTTATAATAGACTCACACCTCTTTTGTTAGAAATGAAGAAACAGCATCATTTCTTTCCTCCCTTTATTGGAATATATTTAAAAATCTCTCCAATTTTATTTTGCTAATAGGCAGGGCAAAGTCCGTCTATAAATGTCTTCTGATTTATCTCAGGTAATCCCACACTTTAGCATTCATGTGTAGTACTTAACCTCAATTTAAATGTAAATTTTGGGCAACTTCAAGTGCCTTCTCTGTGAACTTTGAGGGCTCTTTTCATTAATGAGGTTAGCACTAATTATGAACAGTTTTGTAAGTTTTCCTTAAAACAATTGCAGATTGACCCCCAAATGAACAAATTCAGAATTTATTTGTTTAAATCAAAAAAATGCTGGAACCCTTGTTGAGATTTCCAACTCGGGGCCATAAGGTGTGTGTGCTGGAGAAGTAGAAGGACTGTGAGTGACAGGGAGCCAGGGGAACAAAAGCAAGAGGGGACTGGGTCAACCCTCACACTGGTCCTTCCTTCCCGACACAGGAAACCATGCCTCTTTCTCATTGGAAAAACACAGTCCTAGTCTTGGTCTCTGATGGTCCACATTAGAAATACGGAGCTTAGGGGCAAGGTGTGAAGTCAGTACCCACCATGAAAGCAAAGCAAAGCACAGAAACAGATGCAGTCAAACAAAACACAATGCTCAGATACTCAGGAGTGAAAGCAAAGCCCAAATATGGTGTGTGCTTTTAATCCCAGCATGGATGCAGGAGGATCTCTGCAAGTTCCAAGTCAGCCTGGTCTACACAGGGAGTTTTAGGCCACCCAGGAGTACAGAGTGCGACCCTGTCTCCAAAAACCAAAACAAGTAAGCCAATAAAACAAAACCCCATGGAAAACAGAAAAATCAACTAAAACACACACAGTGATGGATGTTCAGATACTCACAGGCACGTCCACATACTTGGAAGCTGCCTTCACCTGAGGAGGAGAGAGAGTACAACATGAGGCGAGTGTTTGTGTTGCCCGTTTACAGCTCTGAGTTCAGATGATATGTCGGTCCACGGAGCTGACCAGGAAAAACAAAAAGGGACTAGAATGCAAAATCCTCCAATATTTTTTCAAGCTATGACCACTGTTTCAGGGAGAGTGAGTTCTAGAGCTGGTAGAGGAGTTTAGCATTTCCCTCCCTGCCTTTAAGGAAGGGACAGGTGACTGTCAAACCTGGCAGTGGGCTCTCAAGTTTAAGTTAGTAATCCAGAGTGTCGGTATTCCTGGTACCTTGAGTTTTCATAATTTGGCTGCAGGTTGTCCTGAATTCTTCTGTGCTTGGCATCTGATAGTTCAGATTTTGAAGTAGAAGGAATGTGGTGAGTCCCTCAGGCTAGAAAGACATGCATGGCTTTCCACAGGTTTTCAAGCAGAGCTTTTAGGGCTGCCCCTATATATGTCACTATATGCCCCTTGGGGTTAGGCACTAAAAACCCATATGAAAAGTGTAGCAAATGGTTATGAAATTCATTTTTGAGTGACAGAGTATAGTGCTGGAACAAGAGTGTGGGCTCAGACCTGGGTTCAAATCCAGTGCTACCATATGCAAACTGTGTGCCATACTGGTGACTTCGTCTCTCTGAGCCTAGACAGAGGGAGATACTGATCATGACTGGTTCACTTGCTGACCTGACAGGAATCCACACAAAGTCCAGGGCTGTCATAAGCATAAAACCAAGTGGAGTAAAGTACTGATAAACAAACCTGGGTGAGTTCCAGGTGCTTGGGAAATCTACACCCAGGTGAGTTTGAGGATAATCCCAAGGAGCATGTCTGGGGTGGAAAGAGGTCCACCTCGAGAGTCAGAAGTTGCTTTTGCCATAGGGGAAGCTGCCAAGTCCTCTAGGCTGGCCTCCAGAGTTCTGGAACAGAGTGACATCTGCCTGCTCTGTAGGACTGCTCATCTGATCACATGAGGAAACATGAGGCTATGTG
>CABHPP010125778.1:44139-54502 GCA_902168425.1 Peromyscus attwateri | reverse complement strand
CGGTCCATGGCATCAGAGGTCGCGTGCTACGGAAGCAGAAGGGAAAGTATGCGGGGTGCGGAAGCTTCAAAGATGCTGGGGGGCTTCAAGCACGTGGAATTAAGTCCTCTGAGCCCTGATCTCTGAAGTTTTGTTGTGATCCTTAGCCCTTAACAGCTGAGCCATCTCTCCAGTCCTGAAACCTAATTTCTACCATTTTCTACTTGCTAATACAGAATTCCAACAGAAAATCTGTTCTGACCAAGCATGTCCCAATTAAGGCATTTCTCAACCAACTTCCATCTCCAGCCATGGAAGATACATCCTAGGTGGATGCCTTGGGTGGACAGCTGGAAGCTCCTTAGGGCCAACATTGTATCAAACTCCAGTCAGGAAGTGTCAGTCTCCCTGCAAAGTCTCGCATTCCGCTGCCAGAATCCTCCCTCCTCTCATTTTCTCCTTTTGAGTGGCTTGTGCTCTCTCTCTCCCTCCCTCTCTCTGTCTCTCTCCCTCCCTCCCTCTCTCTGTCTCTGTCTCTATCTGGGAGGTGAGAGGAGATTTATTTTTTACCTATCCCAACAGGTATAATTCAAGTAGGAATTTTTTTTTAAAGAAATCTTTATAAGTTCCCCATACTTTCTGCCTCACAAATAGGTGTCGTTAACATAAGGCTAGCTCTAAATATGTTTCTGCGGCTTGGACTTCCCACCAGTTATAATGATTGGTGACTTGGCGATTAAAAAACAGGAGGCCTTTTCGCTCTCTCTGCAGAAGCTGAGGCAGGGATTTTTATTATTTGTGTTTACTTATTTATTTATTGAATTTATATGGTGCCTTTTCTCCAAAGAAGCTGTAAGAACTGCAACACATACGTAACGTCCCGATGTCGTCTCTTAGTTCTATAACAACAAAATACAGAGATCTGGGGGAAGGGCCAACAGCCCCAGTGAAGGCTGGGACAGAGGAGATTCCTCGGAAGGTCATAGATCAGCTTTGTATGTTTGCTTCTTTTAGTTTTTCCCAGGTGTCTGGGAGGGAAAGGCTTTAAGCAAACCAGCCTGTCCCGCTGCCCTTCCCCCTAAGGTGCTGTGGCATATGGCATCTGAGCACTTCCGACTCTACCCCACAGACCCTGTCTCTTGGTGCTCTGCTCTCCTCTGACAGACCTGCTAACATTTTTAAAGCCCAACTCCAGATCTTATCCGAAGAGGGAGGGAGGAACAGAATTCAGTTTATCCTTATTGAGTGTTAATGACCCTGTAAGATGCAATTTCTTTTATTTTATTCTGTTACCTAGAAAATCTATCACAGCCTTGTAGTATTGATTGCTCAATCTATAAAGAGCTCGCTTTACAGCATGACTGTTAGTAACAGGGTTACTTTAATGAGTGACTCTTCAACACCTCAGCTTTTCTCTAAATTCCAGCCTAGCACTCCCATAGCAGACCTAACACTAAACGTCTTTAGTGGTGTGATCATATTTTCCTGCCTTGCTGTGAGAAGGTAACTTCTGGGTAGCCCAAAGCAAGACTCACTCTGGGCTGTTTGTATAAAATTTACCTTTGCCGGGCGTTGGTGGCGCACGCCTTTAATCCCAGCACTCGGGAGGCAGAGCCAGGCGGATCTCAGTGAGTTCGAGGCCAGCCTGGGCTACCAAGTGAGCTCCAGAAAAGGCGCAAAACAACAAAAAGAAACCCTTTTTTAAAAAAAAAAAAAAAAAAAAAAAAATTTACCTTTGCTTTGGGTGTACATACCGTGGAGACACAAGTCACCCTTAGATACAACAAATCCTTGCCCAAAGAAGACCTTGGAATGGGCTCTCCTCTCTCTGTCTCTCTGTCTCTCTGTCTCTCTGTCTCTCTCTCTGTCTCCCTATCTCTTTCCCTGTCTCTTCTGTTTCTGTCTCTCTGTGTGTATGTCTCTCCCTCTCTAACTCTCTCTCTCTCTCTCTCAACAATTGTGGGCAAACCAGGCGTGGTCTTAATAAGCATCCAGTCATCTCAGAAGAGCAGAAAAGTGATTATTCATGAGCTTTCCATCCTGGAGCCCCTCTGAAGGCCCACGGTGGTGCCTGCAGCCAGAGAACTCCCACACCAAAGAAAAGAGAGGATACACTCTTACCCTTTGGTTTTCCAAGACCAACAGTGAGCTGAGCATCACCCAGCTAAAAATTTTGACCCAATAAAAGGAACAGATGAGGTGAGATCAGGACCTTTGATTATTCCCCATACATAAATCACACTTGCAAAATTAAGGAGCATGGTAATTTCATTATTCAAAATGAAATGGGCTTGAGCCATAAGCGAATGCTATTGAAAATGAGCAAAAAAAACCAAAAAACAAAAAAACGCCACTCTCCCTGCCCCGGTGCCACAGTGAGTGCACCTGATGAATTTTTTCATACTTCTGAAATCGTTAATAAAGTAGCAGTGGGTGTCTGCTTTGAATGGACTAAAGATGGCAGCCCTTCCTGGCTTGGCTTAGACCGCAGCATTTCAAGACACTGTTTACAGAGTTTTGGTCCAACTCTCACTGGGCCCTACTCTGCTAGGTTTGTTTGCAAGCTTTTGTCTCTGGTGTTCCTAATTTAAACAGCTGTGCCTGCTGCCAGGCCTCACTGACACCCTACATTCATTGAGGAAATGTAAACAACACACTGACCGCCTTTTAGCCTCTTTCCCCTGGTCTCAGTTTGAACTCTGAAGTCACCCAGTGTCCTCACAGCTACACTCTGGGAGGACAGTCAGCTTCTGCTGTTCCCAAAGACAAGGAAAGCCAGAAAGGTGTCCTGGTCCTTTGCCTAGCTAGGTGCTTCCATTGACCATGTCACCAGGAGCACCAGCCTGGACTCCATCAGAGGAGAAATGCCTGTCACCGGTCACAAAGAACCTGATGTGGGGTGACAAATAACTTGTGATGACCACCTGGAAAAAAGGAAAGCGATTCTATGTCAGCTCTTTGTGATACTCTGTTCACTTGAAGCTTAGCCTCCCCTACACAGGATTAGAAAGAACAAGACACTCCCTGCCACCCCCCCCCCCATTTTCTCTAGAAAAACTCCTTCTCAGCGCTGTTAGCAATTTAAATGCAGTGATCATAGCCATTAGCTTCCCTATCATTGTAATTGTTGTTAATTGTTATAACTGTTTTAGTTATTAGTGTTACCATTATTGCTCTAGGTCCTCTGTCTGTTTTATGCTGAATATATTAGAGCTTTTGCTTTTGAATTACCAGGCTTTATTTAGTGCCGAGTTACGGTTTTTTGGGGTTTTTTTTTTTGTTTTTTTTTTTGTTTTGTTTTGTTTTGTTTTTTTTGGAAAGACATTGAGAAATGCTGGCATTAAGCTTTATTCTTTTGTTTTTCATTCCAAATGGACAGACTGGAAAAAAAAATAATTAGATGGAATAATGTTCTCAAAATGAGAATGTGGATGTTTTGAATTAATTAACTGGTCAGAAGACTGCACTGTTTCTGACTTAGGCTGTTGTTGCCAGTGTGGTGGAAACCTAACTGGGCCAGAAGCCAGCCCAGACAGGAAAGTCTTGCTGTCAGGCTCCTAACTCCTTTCACTGTCCTAGGAATCCAGTAGCTGCTCTCAGTCTCCTGTGCGGATGAGCAAGCTTGGTTCAGGGCAGCATGAACTGGCCCTGCAGGAGCTGCAGACCCTCAGACCTTTCCTGGGGCCAAGCTTCAGGCATGAAGTCTTGCTCAGCCTCACCTCCACCCAACTTCAAGGTCTTTCTGTGACACTCAGCAGATCAGGTTTTTTGTAGACAATTGAAGCTTCAAAGAAGCTGTCCCTGATCCTGAAGACTACTAAGTTCCCTCTTAGCAGAGCATACTCAACTTCCTCAGGGTCCTGAATACTGGGATAGGAACTCTGGTTCACAGTTCCTCCCCAACTAGAGGGTAGCCCTGGGAGCAGGGACCATGTATGACCAGGGTGGAATTCCCAGTGTCTAGTACAGTCCCTAGTATTCAGTTAAGTGCTGTGCAGAGGCCTGATGGATGCCAAGGAATGAATTCATGAAGTTGTCTGTACACAAATCCATAAATATAAATCACACAAGTTAAACAAGGATCTTGCAATATGGGGTCCAACCTTATCCAGCTAAAGAATGACTCCCCCATTGATCTTCTTAATACCAACATACCTCTGTCTAGATAGCAGGTTGAACATGTTCTCCAGTTTTAGCCCTATCTTTCTGATTAACTTTTCAGAGCTGTCTGTCATGGTCCTTAATCTCGGGCTAAGGTGTCTCTTGGGTTCCTGAACACCAAAGGACTTTCTGTATTCTTTGTGTCTTAGAAGGCTCTTGTCATTCCCTCGGATTGATTGAATCTGTCTGCCTGTCTGTCTGCCTGTCTGTCTGCCTGTCTCCCTGGTTCCCTGTGCTCCAGCTCCCTGTGTTTTGAGACAAGATCTCTCTCACTATATAGCCCAGGCTAGTCATGAACTCACCTTGTAGCCCAGACTGGCCTCAAACTCAAAGCAATCCTCCTGCCTCAGCCTTCTGATTTCTGGGATTATAGGTGTGAACCATTGTGCCTTCTTGTTACTGTGCTTTTCGTTTAGGCCATTCCCCGGGCATTCTCTTCCACCATTATCAAATCTCAGTAGGAATCTCGTATATCCCCAAAAGGGACCTTCGGAGTGCACACCCAAGCACATGGTGAGAAGCAGAAACTCCAAGTGACTATGCACTAGGCTAAAGAATGCCAAGATAGCTGTCAGCCTTTCCACCATTCACAAATAGCTGAACTGCGTTTTTTTAAACCTGTTTTTAAAAAAGACTATTTTCTCTGCCATCTACAAATCCACAAAAAAAAATATTGATGTCAAAATTGACTCCTCATTCCTAGACTTAGTCAAACTCTTGGGGTGATTTATGAACTCCCTTACGACTGAGAATGTGTAACATATCCTCTGGGGAAACTGCCATCGCTTTTCAAGGTTGATATTTCTCTATCATTTCATGCACCGATGTCCCCAAAAATATATGCTTTCTCTGTTCAACAGTTAACATTTTTCTCCCGATATATTTTTCGCCCAGCATATTCTGAAGTCGGTGGCCGAAGGTTTCCTGCAGTTATTCTGTTTGCTGCCCTCTATTGTCTACTGCAGAGACAAACAAGGCTCTGTGTAAAGAAAACACGCTCCCGTCTCTATGGTTGACATTTTTATTTCTGTTTGCAATCTGCTCTCACCTAAAGGAGTCAGTCTCTCCTCTGCTTTTGTGCACTCTAAGATGCCTAATAAGAGTCTTCTTCAAAGACATATAGGGATTCCTTCCACTGGGCCTCTGTTATTTGAATTATTCATAAGTTAGGGACAAATTGTGGGGGGGGGGGAGCCAGTAGAGCCAGGTCCTCTGTGTCCCACTGACCATTTGTTCCCCATCTGTTCCTCATGAGAGGCCTTAGAACCATCCGTGCCTGTGAAAGGGTCCAAACAAATTTAGAGTGGGTGGGAATAGATGAGACAGAGTTCTCAAAAAATACCACACAATTTTTTTTTTTCATTTTGCTTTTCAAGACAGAATCTCACAGTGTAACCCAGGCTGGCTTGGAATTCATGAACTAGCCTCCCAAGTGCTGGGATTACGGACATGTACCAGCTAAAAATCACATAGATCTTAACTACCTCACAGGACTCCTGAATCCCGTCAATCAAATTTCACCTTTGGCAGGTGCTAGGCTCACAGCTCTCGTATGAAACAGTCTAAGAAACACAAAGTATCCCTGGTCCAGTGGGCATTAGCTCCCCTGCCATTCAAATCCCCAGATGTTCTCCCACTCTGTACGCTAGTGTTTAACCTTTCCGGGTAGAAGAGGATCAATACAAATTCTTCATTGTTAAGAATCGATGGCTGTCCTGTGGCATCATTGCCATCTAGCCTCGCTGAGAAGCCCAGTAAATCTCTCCAGTGCTTTCTAAAGCTTGGTTTGTTGTCTTCGGTGGCTTTCATTTTTAATGCAGATCACTTTGGTTTCTGCTCCCCGGGGGCTGGCAGATAAATCTTGGCAGACATGTTCAGGGTCTACAAATGAGATGCTGGAAAAGGGCCAGCCCACCCAGAATTTAGTTGTAATGGATGAGACACCCCCATGGCTCCACTTGAAGACTGGGCTATTCGTTTCAGTATTTATTGGTGACTACCTCAGGAAGTACCTGGGTGGGAAGTGCCTGGGATGAGGCTCCCCTGTAACAGAGGAGGTCAAAATGTGAGCCATGATGCAGAAGAACCCTGGCTGACTCAGCCTCTCTTGTAGATAGGCAGAAGGATCTGTTCCTTAGATGCATAAAATAAAGAGAGAGAGAGAGAGAGAGAGAGAGAGAGAGAGAGAGAGAGAGACATACTCAGATATTTAGATTCCCTGGATCAAGAAAGTCTACTGGGAAACATCTTTGTCCCACTTGTTTGCAAACCAACTGAGAAATCATGTGCCTGATTTTCTTCTATTAATAAATACATCTATTACCATATTGTTGAGTAGAATTTCCTACTAGGGGTGATCTGTAAATATTTTATGGGAGTTAATGATCTCCTCCTCCCATAGTCCTTTGCGTATACTGAGTGTCCTCTGGAGCCCCCTGACTCTTAAGTTTCCTAGAGGCTCTATCAGAACCCTGGTTTCCATTTGCAGCAGAACTGACTCCTTTTATCTTTGCTTTTTCTTCTCTTTGATCAGTGGACTACGCCAATTATTACCAAGGCCTGTGGGATTGCCATGGTGACCAGCCAGATGAACTGTCCTTCCAACGAGGTGACCTCATCCGCATTCTGAGCAAGGTAAAAACATGGAACATAGGGCTTGGTCCAAAGTCCATGTTTTCACTCCTGTTAGTATCATTACCATAATCAGAATAATGGCATGCTGTAACACCTCTCTCTGTATATTACATGGCTCTTCTTCCACACAGATCAAAAGTCCCTTTAATGTGTAATTCTTAGGAAAAATTTTCAATTAAAAATTCGGGTCCAGGAATCATTTTTTCACATTTAAAAATACAATAAAGCAAATTTAAATATATATATATATATATATATATATATATATATTGAAATAGATACAATACTAAAATTATGCCAATCAAAATTTCAATGTTTTCCAAGGACTTATGATACATAAAGGTTACACTATGTACATAATTTATTACTTTGTAATGCTATTGAAAACATTCTGGCTAGGTAAACTAGCTTCTTACTCATTTATAGATAAATGAGATGATAATATAATTACCTGTGGGAGGAGGAGTCAGAACCAGTTAGCACAATTGGTTTGAGCCAGTGCTGATAAGACGAACCTACTGAATCCAATCCCACACAGCCCAGCTAAGTTTATTCTCTTACTCAGGCATAAGCTAACCCCTAGACACAGCTAATACATACTATTGTTGGTCGTATAGCAACAGGGCTTTTTTTTTTTTTAAAGAATGGATTATTGCCTGTCTGTCATAATGAGGAGAATCTTCCAGAGTAGTAGGCTACAGTTTGAGGGAACTATTCATTATCACCCTTGTAAAAAGCAAACGAACAGCAAAGACCACACATATCATATAGCCAGACTAAGACACCATGTTCTGTTCCTAAGAGACTTTATCATAAAGGCCTCTCTCTGTGTATCCCATCCATATCTTCAAACACGGTTTTGAAGTAGGCATGATTTGCTCTTTAATTGCTGAGTATGTGGACTTCGTGAAGGAAAAGAGAAAACCCACGGTGTTATTAACACCACATTTGCTGTTTCTCTTTATTTATGACTGGTACTACTTACACCAAGGATCTGTTTGTGCTTGAAACAAGCTCCTTTAGAACAGACCAAGGGGTGGACAAAATGACTCAGTGGGTAAAGGCACTTGCTGCCAAGGTCAAAGACCTGAGTTCAATCCCAGAAATATGGTGGAAAGAGAGAACCGACTCCCAAAAGTTGTCCTCTAACCTCCACAGGTGCACTGAGGCATACACAATCAATCTATCAATCTATCAATTAATAAAAATTAGTAAAAAAAACCAACAGACCAAGTCTGACTCTAGGTGTCTTCCAGTGACTCCAATGAATCAGGCCCCTTTAAACAAAGAACTAGCCAGGTGGTGGTGGTGCATACCTGTAATCCCAGGACTCAGGAGGCAGAGGCAGGCGGATCTCTGTGAGTTCGAGGCCAACCTGGTCTACAGAGCAAGTTCCAGGACAACCAGAGCTGTTATACTCTGTCTGGAGGGGGAGGGGGGACTAAATTCAGACCTAGCCCTTTGCAGGAAGGTAAGAGCTTTGCAGGCCCTGCTGGGTGAGATCACAGTGTTCTTGTGATTTCCCCTGCCCTTCTAACTCAGCACCACCCTACTACAATTTCGGTGCAGCTCCAATACACCAAGAATAAATTGGAAGCAAAGAAGGGAGTGGACATTGGCCTGATTGGTATTTCAAATGCCCGAAAGCAAGGTTTGCCGTGTAATAGAATTTGTGTACATTACCGTGCTGGCATTACGGGGTAATCGAGTTATCCACTCAGGTGTGACCAGGCCTCTGTTTGCCCAGAGCCTGCAGGTGAACAAATTAACTGTTTACATTGTCTGGAGGTGCCTGCAGCAGGAGGGGGGTGCAGAGCCAGGCTGGTGGCTGGCCTTCTCTCTCCGTCATGATTATTTTGTTTGTTTTACATGTCTTTTGCCTTTGTTAATGGCTTCTCACTGGGGGTCCCATTCCTCCAGTTAGATCTAAGGGGCTGTGCAGTGACCTGTCCCGAAATATAGAATGGTGTGCGGTTACCATGGCTGTGGTATTTCTGTGAGATGCCTAAGAACCTTAGACTGGTCTTTTAAAATCAACCTCTGTTCCCCCTCCCCCCATGACTACATCCTAATGCGTGGAGTTTAATTCAGTGAAAATGCCTCGCTGGCTTAATTCTATCAGCTTCTTTCTCCACTGTTCCGGAAGGTTCTAAGTCCATTAGTATTTCTGCCCCCTAAACTGTACCAGGTGCCTCCCTTCCTCATGTTGCTAATCCCTGCAAATCAGAGGAGGAAATGAGAAGGTGGCCGTTCAGGAACGTTCCTTTACGAAGCTGCATTCCGGTTTAACGTCGGCTTGGGGGGCATCTGGGATTGGATTTGCCTTGATTCTATTACCTAACTCAATCAGAGCCCTTGGACAGGAAAGAACCTTAAAAGACCTCCCATCCTATTTGCTTGTCTCTAAAAAGCACAAACAAACCAATTCCTACAGATAGGAGATTCCAATACCATCCAGAAGTTCGGCCAGTCCCTGCTCTCCGGAACTGTCTCTCGTATTCATCCCACTTCAGTCCCAGCTGGCCTCCTTTGCTGGGACCAGCCTAACTCTCATAGCTGGAGCAAGAGAACAAAATAACCCAAATTACGTTTAGTCCAAGAAAATGATGTCTGGAGAACTCCATATTCCTTTACTCCAAAGGCCAGCAGCACCTTCGCTGGGCAAGAGAAGCCTCAGTCTAGAAACGGGCAGACGTCTGTTTCCCTGGGAAATGTATGGCACAGCTATACACCTCAGCTCACCTGGACTTGTTCCCTCACCTGTAAAATGAGGGAGTCGTTTCTCCCACCCTAGACATTCCCATTCCAAACACAGTGGGCCTGGTGTTGCACAGCTGCATAAGAAATCCACACAGAACTCTCTCTTAGCTTTAATTACTTGCTCCATTTAAACAGCAAACATTCCAACTACCAACTGTTTTGTCTTCATCCCCATAGGTGCAACTGGTTTATCCCTCTCTGAGTCAAAGTTATGATACTAAAGATCAAATCCAGGGCCTTCTGCATGCTAGGCCCTGGATATTCTACTACCACGCTAAATCCCTTTATTAAAGAAATACTGGGCTGAGTGTGATGACATGCTCATATAATCCCAGCACTTGGGAAGCAGAGACAGGCAAATCTCTGTGAGTTTGAGGCCAGCCTGTCTACATTTTGAGTTCCAGGGCAGCCAGGGCTACATAATAAAGAAACCCTGTCTCAGAAAATATAGGCGCTTGAGGGGAGGAAAGACTCTGGAAAGAGTGTCTGGAGGAAGAAGACGCAGGGCCTGGAAGGGGTATGAGCAGACAGGAGCAGAAAAATATCAGCTTTTAGCTCTGGGCCCCTGCTGCTCCCTGCTGGGTTTGGGGATTTGTTTGTTTTTTTTATTTACTATGTATTGGTGTTTTGCCTGTATGTATGCCTGTGCCCTCAGAGACCAGAAGAGGGCTTTGGGTTCTCTGGAACTAGAGTTACAGGTGGTTGTGGGTCCTGGGAATTGAACCCGAGTCCTCTGGAACAGTAGCCAGTACTCTGAACCATTGACCCATCTCTCTGCCCCATAGATAGAGAGAGAGAGAGATGATGTGTGTGTGTGTGTGTGTGTGTG